>CAUYLG010036215.1:0-95917 GCA_963573385.1 Cacajao melanocephalus
TTCTACTGCCCAGGCTAGAATGCAGTCTAAAAATGGGTATTAAAAACCTCTATTATACCAATAATTGTGTTTAACAATGGAGACAGGAAGGAATAAGAGATGAAAATAACAAACAAGCAGCCAACCAATATTTTATTTAAACCTGTGAGATGCTATCATGACTTTTACATTTATTAGTTCATTTGCCTGGCTTTCCCTCCTTCCTCTACCCTTAACTTTTTTAGAATCACTGTGTACTTATGGATACACTTTTTCTTTTTTACTGTACTTTTTAACATGATAATTTTGTTTTTTCTCAGATTTATGAAGGTATAATTGACAAATGACTTTATATATTTATAGTGTACAATGTTATATTTTGATGTCTGTATATATTGTGAAGTAATTAAATCAAACTAACACATTCATCAACTCACATACTTATTTTTTGTGATGAAAAGATTTACAATCTACTCCTTTAGCAATTTTCAAGTGTACAATACATTATTATTTACTACAGTCACCATGCTATACAGTAGATCTCTGGGACTCCATCCTGTCTAACTAAGCTAAACCTTCATACCCTTTGACCATTTTTATTATCTCATTTTTTCTTTTATTTGTCTCTCTCTCTCTCTCTCTCTCATGTGTGTGTGGTATGTGTGTGTGTGTGTGTGTGTGTGTGTGTTTATGTGTGTGTGTGTGTGTGTGTGAGAGAGAGAGAGAGAGAGAAGGAGAGAGAGAGACAGGATCTCACTCTGTCCCCAAACTGGAGTACAGTGGCGCTATCTTGGCTCACTGCAGCCTTAACCTTCTAGACTCAGTTGATCCTCCCACCACAGCCTCTTAGGTAGCTGGGACTACAAGCACACGCCTCCATGCTCTAATAATGTTTTGTATCTTTTGAAGAGATGAGATTTTGACATGTTGCCCAGGCTGGTCTCAAATTCCTGAGTTCAAACAACCAGGCTGCCTCAGTCTCCCAAAGTGCTTGAATTATAGACATGAGCCACTGACCCTGACCATTTCTCAATTCAATAGTATTATAATCTATTTCTGTAATTTTTCACTTTGATACTCAAATTGTACCAAATGTGATCATCATTCAAGAGCCTTCTGAGTTGGCTTATTTCTTTTTGACTTGTCCTCATCAGTTTGAGCACATCCTCCATGGTACATTCAGATGTACATAGAGATCACTTCAGGCCTAACTTGGTCCTATCCCTGGTCCCTTTTAGTAGAGAGGAAATGGAATTCAGAAACTCAGATCTAGATAGTAGGCTTGCTTATTGCTTCTGGAGTGGCATTGCTTCTAGGTCCTTTCAGTGGATATAGAAGGAATGCACATATGCACAGTAGTAGTATAGCTATATGGTACAATGTTGCTATACTGCTACCATCAGTTTCATTTCAGCACTGCTGGGTCCACATTTCATATTTGCATTTTCATTCTCCCAAGTAAAAATGAACGTATTTACTTATTTTCTCAGTCCTGCAACACACACAAAATAGTTTCAGATTTGTTACACCATGACTGCTACCAACAACAAACTTACTGAGGCAGATTCAAAAATTCTTAAATTATTTTTTTGTCCTTAGAATATTTGTCTCTCTACATGTAGTCAGAATATTTTTAAAGACAAACATGTAAATTAATTCTTCATTTTTCTTCTAACAGGTTGATATAGGCTTAGGGGTTTTGTTGTCATTGTTGTTTTAATTTGATTTTGTTGTGATAAGAACAGTTAATGTGAGATCTACACTCACCACTACAGTATTGTTAACTACAGGTATAATGTTGTACAGAAGACCTCCCTAATGTATTTGTCCTGTTTAATCAACAATTTTTTTCTCCTATTTGTTTTTTAATATAGTCTATTGAAGAATTTTTCCAACGTTGTGATTTACTCTGTTTTAAATATACAAATAAATGCTGGTTTTAAGTGATAGGAAATCTAAATGTTACATTGCTAGCTATATGAAAATCCAGTCCAAATTCAGTGTTGTCTTCATATGTGTGATCTATTTAGAAACTTGAGAAAGCATAAATATTTTTCTTGTACTAACAAAGATTTTAATTTTTATTACCTCTCCAACTTTAAGATCAAGAGTTTTTTCAAACATACTAATACCACAAGGCAATATGGAAGGATGATTAACAATCTGTCTCTGGGATTAGATTGCCAAAAGGCAAAGTCTGATCCCCACCCCACCCCACATTTGCTAGTTGCAACCAGGTCGAGTTTGTTATCCTTTCACTGCCTAGTCCTCTTCATCTGTAAAATCAGGATATGGCAGACTTGAAATACTACAAGGCACTCGGTGCTATGCCTGATAAATAGTAAGTCCCAAATAAATGTTACCTATGATTTCAGGGGTGACAGTGTTCAATTTGAAACTGTATTTTAGATATCCAGAATTCCTAGTACTAAATTTCAAGACCTTTTTTTTTTGTCTTCGTAACTGGGCTTTCTGTGGGTTGGGGAGTTGTTTTTCTTTCTCTGTCTCAGTTCTTTTGATGTATAAGGAAAAGTTAAAGCTTAACTAGAAGTTTTGGCATTGGAAATGACCTTGTCCTTGTGTTGAAGTATCTGAAAAATAAAAATAAAAATTTCCCCTGTAAAATTCCAGTCGGTTGCTGTTGCTCGTCCTGGGACAGGCTGTCTCTGTCAGGATGCCGAGCATTACTGCCTCTATAATCACTGAGGCATCTGCTAGAGATCTCATGGCTGAAAACTAGGTAGGAAAGTCTGTATTATATCTAATAATAGCTCTGGAAATGTTCCTGAAGTACTTGCTGGCAACTCCCAGGGTTGACCGGCATAGCATAGTATAACTAAAGCGAGGACATTATTTCTACTCTTGCTAGTAAGTATGCTACAGTACTAACCAAAATAATAGCTAGAAATTACTTGCCATGACTTCTTTATGTTTTTACTTGTAGTGCTCTTGGATTTCAGCCAAGAGTGGCTAGATATATTTATATAGATGTATTTTTAATCCACAAACAGCTTTTTATAAGCTATAGATTCATATTAACTATTCCTTCCACCAATGCAATAAGAGAAAAATTATATTGACACGATTGCTCTTCTATTCCACAAGACAGTATAAAATTACTGTATGTTTGGCTTCTATGTGTAGTGAGGACCCCTGAGGATGGAGTCCAAGAGTCAAAGGATAATGCTAAAGGAATTGTAAAAAAAAGTTCTAGATAGGAAAGTCAAAATGCTTTGATTAACCATTGGAAAAGATGGAACAGTGAGGTGATGATTCTCTCAAGACAGATGATTACTTTGAAGCCAGTGAAGCTTAAACTTCAGGGCCCCTCATTTATACGGGTTCTTCCAACACCCTAAGAGGGCCTGAGAAGGGTGTTCACATGGTTATATGATTTTGTAGTATTTGCTGAAGTGAGGTATTTTAATCACAATTGGTTAAGACAACTGATTTTTTCCATTCCAGCTTTTCCTTCATTTCACTTTTTCTCGTGTTGGGTGGTATTGGGGGTAGCTTTGGGCAGAGGAGACTAAGGGTTGGAGATATATTTACTCAGAGTTTAGTAAGATGTGCATAAGGTCTGTAGTCACTTCTGTGTATAATTAAGCTATTGCCAGCCATGCCAGGGAAGGAATGTCTGGCTTCTAGATTCTACCACACACTTAGCTGACTCTCCCAGCAAGGCTAGTGGCTATGTTGTGTTATGAATGTACCCTACAGCACCCAGACCTACAAGTAGTTAGTAAAGGAGAAATGATGATTGCAATGTACAGAACCAGAAGCTATTCTGTGGAAAATTTTCAATCACCAAACATGTAAACTTGTAGCTGGATGGTTTTCTTTTAATTGATCTCTAGTCAAAATGTAGGTTCTCACCTATCAAAAATATACTAGATAATATACTGGCATATACAATTATAAATACATCATATATTTTTTTCTCTGGGGGGAGTTGCTTAAAATAGAATTTATAAATTTTATAAAATTTTATATGATTTTTAAAAATTTTATAGGATAACATTTCTGAGTAAAGCACAAACCATAGGAGTCCTACAAATAAGAATATGTTTGTATAGGTCACAAGCTCTTACGTGTTCCAACTATCAAAAATTTAAGTCTGGCTTAAATTCAGAGGAAAGACTGAATTATCTTTCTGATATCTCTATAGAGTGATATCACAAAATTATTATATGAAAAGGGGATCAAAGAGTAGGTGACCAAAAAATGTATGAGTAATATAGAAGTATAACAGGCAATACATTTATAAAAATATTTTTCATATTTTTTGATTTCTATATTTTTCTAGCTTTTTTATATTTAAATAACTTGCTATGATTTCTTTCCCTTAACCTAAATAAATATTCACTTTCTTGCCTAATTTTTTATTTGTGATTTTATGTTAACTTTCTAAAAGAGTGTACCCCACAAATTGTTTAGACTTCAGGTCTCTGAAAATCAGAATTTGCCCCATGCTCTATTCATATATAAAGGGTGCATACAGTGTAGTTTCATAGACAGTCACTCATTCATATGCTTGAGGTTATCAATAATGATTAGGCTATGAGTAAAAATTATATTGTATACTTTACCATGACAGATCTTGTAATAAATTGGCAATCTTTGCTCTAAGTAATAAAATTTCAGATGCTGGCTGACAGTACTCTGTATGTCATCTGTGTTCTGTAAGGGCTCAGCCTGTTCTAGTTGAGAATCTCTCCTAAGACACAATCAGTTTCAATGGTGGGTGGAGCCACTTCCCATTATAAGAAATCAGCTTCCTTCTAAAAATGTTTGGGTCTGAAAATACATAGGAGCCTGAAATATACCTGAAAGCAAGAAAGCTATCAAAAAATACTGCAGTCATGTCAAAAAGACATAGAAAATAATTTCCAAGAATCAAAAAAATAATGACTGCAATTTATGGAAAAACATCAAATATATTAACATCCATTAGTGCATAAAGATAGCAAAAAGTTTTTTAAAAAAAGAAAGAAAATAAGCTTTCGGTTAACCTTGAAGAATACAAGGGTATAAATTCTTATGTAAACTGGTTAGTAAAGGGAAAGAAAACATGCTGTTGTTCCTGTACAAACTATAATTCAGGTGAACCAAATAGCTGATAAGTAAAATGTCTGCTCTACAGAAGAATTCCAGCCAATACATGAAAAAGGCATAAAAGACCTAAACCATCACTCTTTTGTCACCCTTACTGAAATAATGAATCTAGGAAATGATCATCAATTGCTGCACACACAATTAGATGAAAGGTGAAAGGTTGGTGGAGAATTTTTATAAGATGACGTAGGATGAGAAGACCAAAACTCACTAATTAGCAAAAGAAAGACGGCAAAAATTACTCACCTTCTGATGTGGTGTAGAAGTACAACCCCACTCATGAAATATACTTGCCAAAAAGTAGGACATGTATCTGATCAAACCTCTAGGTCTAACTACCAATTTTCAAGAAACTCAGAAGAAAGAGGAGCATGTCACGTGATACCATGAAAACCAATCAGCAAAATCCAAAATGTAAGACATTCTACAGGACAAATGACTCAAATAAAAGGCAAAAGAAAAAAAGAGGGGGAGGACTATCAAAAAATTAATTAACAGGTTAAAATAAATTAATACTTGAGACATTTCATCCAGATGCTCCAGATCTTGATTTGAACAAAGCAACTTTGTAAAAAAGAGCTTTGATGGAATCAGGGAAGGTTAAATATGGACCAATTATTAGATAACATTAAAGAATTACTGATAATTTTAACATGCGATAATAGTATTGTGATAATGTTTAAAATGAGCTTATCTCTTAAAAATACAAACTAATGTATTTACAAATAAAATGATAAAATGTCTGAGATTTGCTTGAAAATAATCCAGCTGGGGAGAAAAAAACATGTTTGATGTGTACAATGAAATAAGGTTGGCCATTATTAAATGGATGTTGATCATTATTAAATCTGGATAACGGAGGCATGGGGACTTATATTATTGCAACTACTTTTAGGTAACTAAAAACTCTAAGTTTGTTTCATGATAGTCAAAGGTACATAGAAAGTAAATGTTGGAAGCAAATGCTGAAATATACTCTACCTAAACTTTCCTGCTACTATTTGTTTAAAAAAAAAACTTGATCAGTATAAACACCCAATTTTTGACATTTGTGAAATGTTAAATACAAATATTATAAGCAGTAGTGTGCTGGTAAATAGCTCTCTGAGGAAGAAAACCCTGATTTATAGTATTTACCAGTTTGCAAGGTGTGAATACTCCTACCAAGGCTGATTTCAAGCTATTGATGGATCTTCATGAACTGTGGAATTGGGAAGAGATGTCTGCTCTTAGCAGCTACCTCCAGTCTACATCTGGAAAGATGACAGAGAATCATTAGTTTCTGGAGTCAGATTATGGATCTTGGATCAGATCCCAACTCTACAGTGAACACTGTTTCTCTTTGTTCAGCTAAGTTTTTCTGAGCTGTTCCCCCTCTTAAAATAGGAATAATTCCTACTACATTAAGATAAGGATTAAATCAGATCATGCATGTAATGCACCTAGTATGGTTCCAGTTGCACAGTGAGTGATCATTCATGCTAATATTGTTTCTTCTCTTTAAGTTAAAATAGAAGAGAGAACTCTTGGTCTGGGGCAGTTTCAAAGTTTCAAATGAGGGGAATAAAGCTGATCATCTTTTCAGAAGGCTTCCTGCCCAGAATTTCTATAATTAGTTAAAATTACAGGTTTCAGGCACAGTGTCACAAACCTGCCAGAAATTCGCCAACCTCTAATTTGGTTGGATATTAATTGGTAGGCTGAGAAGTGAATGTGATATGATTGTAGCTAGAATGGAACTATTTGTTAAAGGTAGGGGTTTCTGTCCAATGTGATCTGGAATTGCAAGCACACAGTAACAGTTAAGTATTATCTTAGACTTGACATGGTAAAGAGATTTTAACTTTCTTAATCTTCTCCTGGGGAATGCTGAGGCCCAGATGAGATGTTTCTGGCATGAATAACCCTAGAGGTTATATTGGAACATTGGAAGTGTTTTTATTCACAATTTTGATCATGATTCAACAGAATTATTAATAATAGCCTTTTACTTTCCAAATTCTTTAAGTTGGGTGATTTAACAATGTCTCAATTCATGAAAGAGGGTTGGGTCTTTTTTTTTTCTTTGCTTTGTTTGCTGAATAATTTATTTCTTCAGTGAAGAAATCTAAGGTTAAGATAATGACTGATTAGTCAGTAATAATGCAGTTTTCAAGATTACTGAATTATATGCATATATAAATGTTATTCAGTTTATTATAACTCAGGCTATAGAAAAGCTGAATTATAAGTTAAGCCCATTTGTACAATCTGCAGACACTAATACTAAAAGGATTTGAAATTTGATTTACGTATCTGGGTTGATGTGTTCCTACTGGGAATACAACTTAGGGATGTATTTTCCCCTCTGAGGGAGAGTCGCATGAATCATAAATCTACATATTTTGAATTTCTGAGCAAATACTTAGTAGATAAGCAGCAGTATGCTGTATCCTCTATCTGAGGCAGTGTGCTGTACCATCTATCCCATCTCGTTTGATCTTTAAAAGAATAGTTTTTCCTTCAGAAAATTAAAAGATTTGGCCCTTGGAAATTTGAACTTCCTGTTTTCTGAAAACAGTGCTATTTATAATAAATTGAATTAAGTGGCTCCTAAGAAGCATGTTTTAAGAAAGAAAATGGAACAAAATAGAAACCATTAGTGTGCCACACATAGAAAAGATACTGTTTTGTGAAACCTGTGTTTCAGGTGTGTATGCATATCTATGTATATACATTCTGAGTTGTGAAATAAAATTTGCTTTTGAGGCATGGTAGAGCATTGATGCTTTAAAATGTACCATAAGAAAAGATATTGAAAAAATAAGAGTTCTTCCTTTTATAATCCATACATTCTTGAAATTTTTTAAATAAAATCATCCTAGATTTAGAAGTGGATGATTTCTAAATCATCTAAATTTCTAAATCATCCTAAATTTAGAATTTTTTTAAATAAAATCATCCTAGATTTAGAAGCCTAGGCATTAGGAGACAGCAGAGAATGAGAGGGCAGTTGCACTCTTTGGGAGACATGGTTGTGAAGATGCATCTTGTATCTGTTTTAATTTTATCCTTTTAGGCAGGAAGGATCTTACTACGTGACCTGTGCATCCATTTTATATTTATATAGATATATATGTAATTTATATATATATATATATATACACACACACACATATACATATACATAATTTAGTACAATATAGTTTTGATATTGTATTCCTTGTACCAGCCCTATTATCTCAATTAGATTTCAAGACTTTTAAGGTCAGGGACTTTGTCTTAGGGATCTGGCATCTTTTCACTCATCAAGCACCTCACACTCACACAGTAGTATATACTTACTAAGAAATTATTGTTAATAATGAAAATGGCTAAAGTTCACATAACATTATTTAGCCACCTTTATTCATCTGTTTATATATTTATGCATATAAAAGGATTACAGCAGTTTATTAAGACATGAATAAATAAGAAAATAATGACTGAATTGTCAATAAAAATAAAGAACCATAATATCTCAACATATATACATATGTAAATATATATGTATTAATATATCATAAAATAAGTAAGGCCAGAGTAAAAACTATAAATAGGCTCTAAGTTCTTTCATAGTTCTCTTTCTCTCAGTCTTATTCTTGCATCTGAACTTCCCAGTAGGCAAAGTGAAAAGAAATATGTATCAGTTACATGAATTCTTATTAAAGAAAAAGACACTCTCAGGGAAAACAAAGATTTTCCTTGTATATTTGGCCAAAAATCATTTCTCATATGAAGTTTCTTGGAGGAGACAGTGAGTCTGGACTGGAAAATATCTACATCACCCCTCCAGGTAATGGATTTTATTTCTCTGTTTCTTCTGCTCCTCCCTAAATGCCAAAGACTATGACAAAATCCAGTGGTCTCTAAGAAGACAGGAAATTATGGTCCAGTATAGAATCTTTTGCCCTAACAATATCACTTAGAACATTTAGAAGAAATTGTTCAAACAATTCTCCCCAGATACTACCTATCTCAACCAGAGTTTAACTGAACTGGATGGTAGAGAGTATGAGATTACATTCCCTAGCAAGGGCCTTGATGATAGGCATTTGTAATTGTTGGTTGATAGCAAATTCATGTGCTTCAGAAAAAATCATAACTAGGGGTTTAGATCAATATCCTTTGGTGGAAATTAGCAACTTTACCAACATCTCCATCAGAGTGATGGGATGAGCAATTCTACCTCCATACAAAAATGAGCCATTCTGCAACAAACGTTTTGAAGGCTTGAATCTACAGTATCATTTCAGAGCAGTTTCAGAGCACATGGGAATAATTTTTGCTTATACTTTGCTTTGTCTCTTCTCTAGATTACTGCTAATCACCAGCTTTTGCTCACTCTGGTAGTACTATTCTTGTTTTCTCTGGCTTCATGTATGTCAGGAGGTCCTATTAGTTGTCCTATAACAGTCCACAATTGAATTGGGAGTAAACTAGAAAGACAGAAGACCTAGTATTTGGAGCATCAAACAGAAATATTAGAATAATCAGGTATTTATGAAATGTCAACTTTGTGCAGAGGTGGAAGAATCACTTCTACGACTTGAAAGTTCATAGCAAAGAGCATACTAATAAAGATAAGCCACAAAATGTGGGCCATGGTAGGGAGTTCCAGACCCTTCTGGGAGGAATCACTATAAGAAACTAGGGATTAAGCACAGGTGATGGGGTACAAGGCATTGTGGGACAGTGGAAAGATAGCAAATACCTAGAGAAAATAAGTAAAAGTATGTAGGAAAGACCTGGTAAATGTTACTGCTAATTGAAATGCAAGCAGACTCTTAAAAATGAGAGTTGGGAAAGTAAGGAAGAGATGATGAGTTGTCCTTGGGCTGGTTCTCATGAACCTAAGGAGAGGTAATCTTCGGAAAAGCATAGAAACAACTACCAGGCAGCCACTTTATTTAAAAAATACGGTTGCAGAGGAAAAACCCCTTAGAACGAAACATAAGATATTTGTCTTACTTTTTAGAGTGAAACAACTCTTTTGAGAAAGAAAATGTTTGGCTATAATTTATTTGTATAATCAGAAGGTTTAGTTGTTAGCCAAGAAACTGACTAGCTGTTTGCAGCAGCAAAGAAATTTGTTGAAAGGGCATCGGGGAGCTCATAGCAACACCAGAAGTCTGCAGAACCAGGTTCAGGACATTGGAGAAGGCAAAGGGAAGCAGGGAAGTAGAACCAGAGCTTGGATTCATGCCATGAAACCCATCTGGTAAGAGTAGGGCTGCTAGTGCCACTAAGCACTGTCTACCACAGTTGCACCCCTCCACTGGACCACACTCCTGCCCACCACCCTCTTCTGGAGATTGGATACATCTGCTGCTACTGTGCAGTCTCCAAAATGGCATCTCCCCTATTCCTGCCTCTTGATATCACTAGTTTGGAATTTTGGGGTGGAGGACCAGGGAAGGGAGATGAAATATGTCTGATTGGCTGAGTATAAGTAATGTACTCACATCTTAGCATCGAGAATCACTGAGAAAGTGAGAGTTTAGCCGTTTGTGCTCCTACAGTGAGAAGTGGACGTTGTCTTATCTCAAAACTCATTAAGGTGCAGAATTCCTCAGAGAGACATAGGTTTAGATTCTGGGAATCCAGGGGAAAAAAAAGACAAATGTCCACTAGAATTTCCACTCAAGCTTTCATTTATTCTTGAGTTCTTTACTGCTTTTTGGAGCTAAATTCTCAGGACATCCTAGAAAAGGCAATCCAGTGAATCTTGATTTTCTGTTCTAGTTTAAATAATGCAATGCAAACATGCCTCAAGCCACTGCCCGTTTGAAGATCCAGCTAAGCCTCAAGTGTATCACAACTTCTTAATGCCAAGTGCCAACATTTTAAGTTTTGACATTAAATTTATTCTGTTATTGGTGCTTATATTTTAAGTGGCATAATTGAAAATAAATCTAAATGTGTGAGGTTTTAGTTTGTGTGTGCCCTCTGAAGTCTCTCAGGAAAGCCTCAATAATGATGATAGTGCACAAACTGGCCCTCATGGGTGCCAGTGGTGTAGGCATGTCCCTCCCTTCACTAGGCACCCTGCCAGCCACCCTGTCCTCTCTACAGCTGCTGCTCTTTCAGAGTACAGGCCAAGCTCCTTACTGTCTCCAGTTAGTTGACAATGCCAGTTACAGAGATTCATGCCAGACCACACTCCAATGTGGTAGGTGTACAAGTGGGGACATGGAAAGATTATCAAAGTGGTTGTGATTAAAAATTTTTATTCTTATATGTGTGGCTTAAAATAACACAAGGTTCTGAAAAATGCAGAGTAAGAACCTAAATAACTCCTATAAGATTCTAAAATTCATAGTTGGAACCTAAGTAACTTCTATAACCCTTCCTGGGAGGGTGTCCTCCCAAGCCATTCTAGCCTAGACTTAGAAAATAAGGTTTATTTTTTTAACTTTGGTACCTCCCTGAGTTATTCCAGGAAGGTTTTTCTTAGGGATTTTCCAGACTCATTAAATGCCACAGACAGAGTATGTGCTGCACAAAGCCAGATTTTGTCTTCATTATCCTTGAAGATAAATCCAGGAAACTCCATGAGCTTACTGTTTATACCAGCCCAAACTAGGCTAAAAGATGTCAGGGTGATGATACAGCTGAGAGTGATGGCCCTGAATGAGTTTCAGGGCTGGGTTGTTATACTACATTTTTATTAATAGTTGCACGTCTTGCGATCTGATTCATTTCTAGCCACAGGCCTTTGAGCCTTACTAATTTGCATGAGGGCTCAGAGCCATGCTAATTTTTTCTTTTTATTTCAGGATATTTTGTGTTAAGGGAAAACAAGCAAATAGATTTTTGATAAGAAAATGGTGGCCAGGCTGAGGAGCTGTAACTTGTAGCTAAAAAGTTACAGCTTAGTATACAGTGGAAGAGATAAAAATCTTGGTGAATTGGTGACTTCTGTGTTTCCCATGTATGGTTTTATAGTTTTTGCAAGATTCAGAGATGCTAAACTCTCATCATGTTGTCAAATTGAAGGTAACATTTAACATGAAGCAAATCTTTCTACCATTTTCATCAGTGGCCTAAAAGAAGATAGTAGGTTTTCATTTTATTTCCAAAGTCATTCTTGGACTTTCAGGTTGCACTGAAAAATGAGATCAAAGGTGTGAAATGGAAATGACTCACTGTCCCCAAAACACAATCCCAAAAGAGCTACTGAGGCACAGAATCCCATGTGAAACCTTCTTTCTTGCTTGCTTGCTTGCTTTTTCTTTCTTTCTCTCTCTCTCTCTCTCTCTCTCTCTTTCCTTCTTTCCTTCCTTCCTTCCTTTCCTTTCCTCTCATTCTTGTCACTCAGGCTGGAGTGCAGTGGCACGACCTCTCTCTTCAAGTGATTCTCCTGCCTCATGAGTAGCCGGGACTACAGGCCCATGCCACCACACCCGGCTAATTTTTTGTAAGTTTAGTAGAGATGGGGTTTCACTGAGTTAGCCAGGATAGTCTTGATCTCCTGACCTCGTGATCTGCCCATCTCGGCCTCACAAAGTGCTGGGATTACAGGTGTGAGCCACCATGCCCGGCCGAAACCTTGTTTCTTATGTGCCCTCTCACCTAAACCTGCTATAACAGGAAGGAAGAAAGGAGAAAGGGAACTTGCAGGATGGTATTTGCAGTGATGGAAGCAGCTCTCGCTGGCTTGGGGGAACCAACTGCATGTATTTCTTTGCAAACTTACTTAAGTGACATGTTGATAGTTTAAAATCAGCCATGGTGGGAATGATTTACACTCTAATCATTGGCAGTGCTACAAATAAGGGCTCACTCTTCCCAAAGACTTTGTTGTTAACATTTATTAGCATTCCACTGGTGACCTGCTGTTGAAAGGAACATTGTGCATCACAACCTTGACATTATTACCACTACCTGATTCTGGTTTTTCAAGGTATGTAAAACTTCTAAAGACCTAGACTATAGTCTTTCTTTCTTATACCTTTGTGTACTAAAGATATTCAAAGTTGGAAGATTTCATTCTCTATTTTAAAATTATCCAGCATTTGTTTCCTGTGCTATTTTAACTTGCTAGATTTCTTTAATTGCATAGTTATCTTTTTGCCCGCTACCCTTTTTTTCTACCCCATTCTTAGTTATCCTCTCATAATTTCTTGGTCTTCTCAGTGTAGACCCTGATATATTATGAAGTATTAATATTCATACTGCCTAGTCAGTATGATACAAGACATCAACTAGTATTATAGATTCTTTCATTTCAGCAAACACGGAGTATCTCCTTTGCCTAAGATGCTGTACCAGATAAAATAAAGGACAGTACCTAGTCCTCAAACAGCTTGAAATCTGGGGAAAACATCAGACATGTGTATGATTAAGACTAGTGCAGAGCATAATGTGAAAGATGCTTTTTTAAAAAGTACAAAGAAAATGCAAACTGAAGCACAGAGAATAGAGATTATTTCTGACTGCAAAAATTAGAGAAGGCCTCATGAATACAGAGCCATCTCAACGAAGTCTTAAATAATTGGTATGCATATTGAAGATGAAGTTTTTAGTTTTATATAAATATATGACTGTAAGACTCACATTAAAGTAGTTTCTAAATTAATTCATATTATTTACTGATCTGCCAAAATAGCTTATTGTCATCAGAGTTAGGGAAACGGCAAAAATAAAATTTTAAAGTCCTAAATATATGGAACTGATACTAGATTCAGAAGACACCAATGCAGAGAATGCATTTTTCTCATCTTTGTGCCTTCCATAGGTTATTCTGAGAACACTGTTTATAGAAGGTCTGTAATAAAAGTTTATAATTACCTATGACTAATTATGTCAGGCACTTTTACATATATTATATTGTCGAAGACTAAAACCAGAAAAGTTAATCTTTTTCAGGATATCACAGTAAGGAGGGCATCCTAGAGCCGAAGATCAGAGTGTCTCTGCTGAGTGGTGTTGCATTAGACTTTTGTAGGTAGGAGTCAACAAGTTACAAGTGAGAGGATCCGCAGTAGGAATTTTGCAATCAGAGGAAGTCTCAGTAAGCTAGATGAACAGGAAAGGTTTATCTCTGTGTCTAGCTAGTTTCCGGGGAAAAGAAATCATAATCTTAGCTAATCACTCAAGAGACAAAGAATAGGAAGTTGACTAGGGGCAAAATGAGAAGGGTCTGTGTCTAGCCTTGTTATCAGGTTTAGGCAAAAGGAGAAAGGCCTGTGACTCTGTCAATATTTAACCCATATAGTTACTCTGAAATATGTTATCACCAAAAGTCAGAAATTGACATTCAGAGAGGTTGAGAGACTTGCTAAGATCACAAAGCTAGTGAATGACAGTATTTCATCCTATATCTTTCTAGCTTTCTCTTTTTATTATGCCACATTACTCACATTGTGTTGAATGGATGCTTAAACAGTAATTTTTATGGTTAATGTTAGTTTTATTTATTTTCTATGTATTTATACACATATTACCTAGTTTGGAAATAATGGTCTTCAGAGAACCAGGTCTTAATGTTTAGAAATGACAGGCATCTGTTCACAAGCTGGTTTATGATAAGAGTGTCCCTCCTTCCTTATAAGAAAATCTACCTTTTGAGTGACTGCATAGGGAGGAATATGGGATTCTAATGTCTTAATATTTAGAGTGATTACTCTTGCTATTAATGAATAAGCTGTATTCTGATAGGAAGTATCAGTGCTTCTTTTTCAGCTCTGCTCTGTGGAACCCTAGAGGTTTTACAGGAGGTACTTTGAGATCCTCACAGAAGTTTTTGGCTGGATGGGGTAACGGGACAGGATTCAGGCAGGGCTTGGTTACCCAGCTTCTGCCTAAGCTATTGCATATACATGTGGAATATGAAAGTTGACAAAGGCTCACTAAAGGAGGTAATAAAAATGTGAAAGCTATTAATCTGACAGAATCAGTTATTTTAATAAAACAAATGCTGTATATGTATATTTCTTTTGGAAGCCTTAAGTCCATAAGTGTATTGGCTATTACCAGCTTGATGGAGACCCTTGCTGTGTTTTTAATATTCACAGCAATGCAATGTTGTGATGCCCCTGAAACATTCATCAACACAGCAGGGGAATCTAACCTGTCTGGCCTGAATCATTTGGCATCTATTCCTTGCTCAAAGTTTTCTGGTAATTATGAGTGTGAAGTGGTAATTTGTGGGTGAGTTTTGTCCTCAGGTCCAGTCATTTAATTCTTTTTTTAAAATCATGTTTTAAAATTTTGTGTTAGTAAACAGACCAGGTGTTGTTTCATAGTAACTGCATTATATTTTCTGAACACCAAATCAAAAATTGAAGCAAAACAAAAACCACTATACTTCTGGCTGTGTTACCTTCCTAACCATGGTAACTGTCTATTCTAAGTAGAAGAGAAGAATGAGCAGTTTAAGCTTAGGATGTGGGGGCTGCTGAAGCCAAGAACTCTTGAAGTACCTTGTCACTACTGGCAGCAGGAACATGGAATTTTTAACTTAGAGGCAAGCAGAGTAAAGTTTAATGCTTTCCTGATTCCTCTTGTTCTCCTATACGGGGATAACCTGGCTGCCCCTACTGCATGCAGCCTATGCCAAGAAGTTCAGGCAGTGACAGGAGATGCTATTGTTAGCTTTTATTCTCCCTATAACCTCTTGATTTTAAATAGGAGTGCTATGGTTAGAGGAAGATGGCAAAATGAAAAATAAGAAGACATCAGCCAAAAGATACCAGAAAATAGAAGGAAATGAGATAAGGGACTATGAACTGGAAGGTAAAACAAGTGAATTATTTGTGGTGGTCTGAGTTTCTAGACATTTTGGAGAAATTGAATCTTAGGAAACTGTTTTGAAAGGGGTTATAAACATGGATAAACAGGAAACAGTGACATTTAAGGCAGGGGGACTGCAAGTGCAAAAGCTATAGTGGGAATGAATCATAGATGTTGACCGTGAAGAGGTATGTAGGGCTGAGAACTAAGCAGGCCAGAATACAGAGGACAGCATCAGTGAGTGAAATTTTACACTTTGCTACTAAAATTATAATCTTTAGTAAACTGATAATCTCTCTAAGATAAGGGATAACATTTTTAAATTCTTCTTTGATAAGGTTTGGGAATTTAATGAGCATAGGAGTGATCACTTTCTTGGTCCCTGAAACAGGGAGGAAAAATTAGGATTATAAATAGCTAGACTAGGAGCCTGTTAATCATATGTTTCTTTTGCTCCCTCTTTCTCAGGCTACAATTGTCAGACCTGAGTAATAATAAGCAGGAAGAAGAAGAGAGAGTGAGCACAAGAGAAATGTGTGATTAGAAGGCTCCTGGCATAGCTAATGCTAACTTTCCTCCCTGTTTAGGGGGATCAAGTTCTCAAGATTCTTATGAGTACCTTTTTTAAAAGAGTAATTATCTCTAGAAGGGTTGAAAATTACCTCCTTGGGGTATAATGTCCAATATTTGGATAATGGATACACTAGAAGCCCAACCCCCACCATTATGCAGGTAATACTCATGTAACAAACAAGCACATGTACCCTCTGGATCTAATTTTTTTTAAAGAGTAGTTCTCAAATTGAGGTCCCTGAACTGGTAGCATCAGTACTACATGAGAACTTGTAAGAAATGCTGGTTTTCAGACCTCCTTCTAGGCGTACAGAAGTATAAACTCTGAGGTGGAACCCACCAATCTGTTTTAAAAAGCCTTCAAGGTGATTCTCATGCACACTAAAATCTGAAAAACACTGCCTTAAAGGTTTTTTTTTCCAATATAAAAGTATTCCAGAAAATAGAAAGTTGATGCATTTTTCTTCCAAACTCCTTTTCTCAATGCTTTACAATTTTCTGATTAAATCTAGGAGAAATAAAAAGAACCCAATCAGGTGGTGCTAGGCTTTCAACACACACTATTCTCCCTTTGAAAAAGAAAAGTGTAGCTTCACTCCAGACCTACAAACAGCAACTGCGAGAGCACCCAACTGGGGTGCATCGTACAGCGTCAGTCCCTGCCTTGGATGTACATACCCAGGAAGGATATTTTAAAAATCAATTATTAACCTGAGACTCAGAAGTGTTTTATTGGACAGAGCTTCAGAAACTGAATCATTAATGATATCCAAGACAAACATATAGCTGATGATGCTGAACTTTAAGAGAATTTAGCAGCTGTTTATTAAATGCCAAGAGATAATTGGTAGTTGCAACTTTGGGGATCAAATAAAAATGGCAGAGGTAACAGACACCACACTAAAAGGGGGACAAGTGGAAATATGAAGGCTGCAGTCACTAAATATAAGGAGAGCTGAGATGCGGCTTTTTATCAAAAGGAAGGAGAACAGAGTAAGAGTCACAGCAAGGGACAAGAGGCAGATGAGAGGAGTGGGAGTCTAATTACAATAAAAGCTGATTGATTGGACAGATGCGGTGGCTCACACCTGTAATCCCAGCATTTGGGGAGGCTAAGGCAGGAGGATCTCTTGGGCCCAGGAGTTCAAGATGAGCCTGAGCAATGTAGTGAGACCCTGTCTCTCCAACAAATAAAAAATTTAGCCAGGCCTGACGGCATGCAACTGTAGTACCAGCTACTCAGGAGGCTGAGGTGAAGAGATCATTTGATCCCAAAAGTTGAAGGCTGCAGTGAGCTGTGATCACACCACTGCGTTCCAGCCTCGGTGACAGAGTGAGACACCATCTGAAAAAAAAAACCCAATTGATTCATGTCTTTTACAGAAAGCCCTATCTCTGCTAAAAATACAAAAAATTAGCCAGGCATGGTGGCATGCACCTGTAGTCTCAGTTACTCAGGAGGCTGAGGCAGGAGAATTGCTTGAACTTGGGAGGTGGAGGTTGTAGTGAGCCAAGATCGTGCCATTGCACTCCAGCCTAGGTGACAGAGCAAGGCTCTGTCTCAAAAAGAGAAAGGAGGGTAAGACTAACTATAAAATATACTGTCATAAAGAACCATTAAACATAGATATTCTTGTATTATTAGTAACTAACATTTTGAGTTCTCATTATGTGCCAAGCACTGTACTAAGTACTCTCATTTGATTCTCATAATAGCCCTGTGAAATAGACACTATTATTACTACCTCTGCTTAAGAGATGAGGAAACTGAGGCTCTTAGAATGAAAGTTACACAGCTAGTATGTAAGCCTCTAGGATTTGAACCAGGCAGTCCTACTCCAGGATCTGAGCTCTTCACATATAAACTTGTCAATTTATCAGATCTCCAAGATGATTCAATACTATTCTATATGCTATCATCCTTTTAAAATAATTGTCTTATTGTTATTTTCTGATTACAAAATGAATATATGATCATTGCATCTAACTCAGAAAATTCAGAAAATGTTTGTAAAATAAAGATCATTCTTGGTCCCATCACCCAGAGATTATGATGGCAACATATGCTGTACTTTATTTTTATACTTGGTGCCTCAGAACCATCTAGGGTGCCCTTTACCAGGAAATCAGCTCCAGCCCAGACACTCTGATTCACAAGGTCTGGGTAAGGTCAAGGCTTGTGTATTTTCAATAAGTACCTCTTCCATAAAGCCATAGGTCAAGCCCAGTTCTAAAAACACCGTTCTGTAACTTAGATTTTCAAATATTTCTGTGCAGAACATCCTGTATTTAGTTTATCTCTAGATTCTAGAGTGCCTTGATTTTTCTCATCAAAGCTATTTTGTTTTAGAACTAGGAAAATATCTAATACTTCTGTATTAGATGTTTTCAAACATTAGTTTGCATCAGAATTGCCTAGAGGACTTGTTAAAACAAGGACTACAGACTTTCTGATTTGTTAGGTCTGGGATGGAGCCCAATAACATGCAATTTTAACAAGTTCTGGGATATTGCTTCTTCTGCTGATACAGGGACCACACTTTAAGAACCACTGTAATAGAGAGAGCTTCCAAATGAGAGTTCCTGGTAGAAACTCTTCTTATGGTCTTTGGAAATCCCTTAAGATTCAAGTACAAGAGCCTGACCTTGATGCCATCACTTAGAAACAAATTCAGTGACATATACTAGCATGATTAACATCATTCCTCCCTCAGGAATTCCATATGTGAAAACTCTATTCAGCTATTTCCATGTCTCTATGACAACAGTAAAAGTGTAACAAGAAAAGGATAGCTGCTGACGTTGTCAGCTAAAAAATCTTAAATGTCCAGATGACTGATGGTAGTGATGGAAGGGACAGTAGGACAAGGTCAGTTGCACCCAGTAACAGGCATAACACCTATCACAGAAGTCTAATATGTGACATTTCTTAAGGAGGACAAATACCAGAGGAGGACATTGATGCTACTGGCAATTTTTATGAATTATACATGATGCACTATTTTAAAATTCAGCAGAAAACTGCCATTTACCCTCTATAATAAAAGGAATTGTATGAAAAATGAAGTGCTAGGTGTGTAAATATGAGAAGCTACCAATATAATGGAACTTAAGCACATTTCTCTTTGCTATCTAGCCTGAGACAGAAGACTAAGCTTTTAAAAGTAGGGTTGACCTTTGGAAATCCAGCAGAAGCGTTCATGAACTAGATACCTCAATACTGTCAATCTGTGCTTCCACACCAGTAACCAATTTCTAAATGTAACTCTATCATTTTATTGGCTTTTGGCTTTAACTCTTTGATACTGGAGTAATACAAGTGTATAGATATATTTGGTATTTTACGTTTACTTGTCAATCAGCAGAAACACAGAAAAAAACCCTTTCAGACAATATAATTTACCCTAGAAGTTTAAATGTTAAAATTAGAGATGTTCATTATGACTACAAACTGCTAAAAGTCATCTAGGAAAATTCATTCTTTTATGATTCAGTCAACAAATATCTATTGAGCATTATTCCAAGCCATATTGTACATTCAGGGGATAGAGCAGTGAAATTATTGTATTTCACTGTTAAAAATACAAATTATTATTATTCTATGTTCCAAGCATTATTGTAGACTCAGGAGATAGAACAGTGAAAACACACACACACACACACACACACACACACACACACACAGAAGTGGAGCAAGATGACTGATTAGAAGCCTTCATCAATCGTTCTCCCCACAGGAATACCAAGTTGAGCAACTATTCACACACACAAAAAAATGCCTTCATAAGAACAAAAAATCAGGTGAGTGATCACAGTACCTGATTTTAACTTCATATCACTGAAAGAGGCACTGAAGAGGGTAGGAAAGATAGTCTTGAGTGGCCAGCACCACCCCTGCTCCATCCCACCGCAGCAGCCTTGTGGCGCAGAAGGAGAATCTGTGCATTTGGGAAAGGGAGACCATAGTGATTGTAGAACTTTGCATTGGAACTCAGTGCTGCCCCCTCACAACAGAAAGCAAGGTCAGTCAGAACTCAGCTGGTGCTCAGGAGGGAGCATTTAGACCAGCCCTAGCCAGAGGGCAATCACACATCTCTACAGTCAGAACCTGAGTTCTGGCAAGCCTTGCCACCACAGAATAAAGTGTTCTGGGGATCTAAATAAACTTAAAAGGAAGTCTAGGCTACAAAGACTGCAATTCTTGGGCAAGTCCTGGTGCTAGTGAGAAATGAGCTGAGTTGGCCAAGGAAGTGCTTGCACCACCCTCCCCCAGTCACAGTGTGCTTGCAGTTCTGGAGAGACTCCTTCCTCCACTTGAGGAGAGAAGAAGAGTAAAGAGGACTTTCTTTAGCAGCTTGGATACCAACTCCATCATAGTAGGATAGGGCACCAAGCAGAGTCCTAAGGCTCCCATTCTAGTCCTTAGCTTCCAGATGGCATTTCTAGACACACCCTGGTTCAGAAGGGAACCCACTACCTTGAAGGGAAGGACCCAGTCCTGGGAGGATGCATCACCTGCTGACTAAAGAGCTGTTGGACTCTGAATAATCAGTAGTGACCCAGGTAGTACTTACCATGGGCCTTGGGTGAGACTCAGAGACATGCTGGCTTCAGGTGTGAGCCATTACATTCCCAGCTGTGGTTGCTATAGGGAGATACCCATGCTTGAGAAAAGGAGAGGGCCAAGTCCAAAATTGAAGACATTAGAGCAGAAAAAAAGAAAGAGAGAGGGAAGAGTAAAGGAGATTTTGTCTTGGAGCTTAGATACCAGCTTGACCACAGTTGGTAGAACACCAAGCAGGCTCTTGGGTCCTCCATTCCAGGCTTTGCTCTGGAAAAGCATTTCTGGACATTCCCTGGGCCAGAGGGAAGCCAGAAGGAAGAGTCCCAGGCCTGGCAGTATTCACCACAGGAACACTGAAGAGCCCTTGGGATTTGAGTGAACATTGGCAGTAGCAAGGCAGTACTTGTTGTGGGACTAAGACAGTGGTGGCCACAGGGAGAGACTCCTCTGCTTGTACAAAGGGAAAGGAAAAGTGGGAAAGGTTTTCTTCTTGTGGCTTGGCTCTCAGCACAGCCACAGTAGAATAGAACACCAAGTAGATTCCTAAGGTTTCCGACTCTAGGTCCTGACTCTTGGAGGGCATCTCTAGACCTTCCCAGGGTTTCAGGGAACTCACTACTCTGAAGGGAAGGACATAAGCTTTGCCACCAGCCCACCCAGGGATGATTGTAGAGCCCCAGGGCATTGAGCAAACACAGATGATAGCCAGGCAGTAGTTACTGCAGGCCTTGGGCAAGACCCAGCACCATGCTGGCTTCAGGTCTGACACAGTGCCGTCCCAGTACTGGTGCTGGTGTCACCCATCCCCCAACTCCACATAGCTCAGCACAGACAGGGAGAAACTCCATTCGTTTGTGAAAGTAAGGGAAGGGAAGAAGAGTATCTGCCTGATAATCCAGAGAATTCTTCTATATCTTACCCAAGACCACCAAGAGAGTGCCCCTACAAGTCTGCAAGAGCTACAGTATTACTGGGCTTGGAGTGCCCCCTAATTCAGACATGGCTGCAGAGACCAAAAACTTAGATTACAAAACCCAAGGTTCTTTGATTACTTGGAAACCCTTTCCAAGAAGGACGCATACAAACAAACGCAGACTGTCAGGACTACAATAAATACTTAACTCTTAAATGCCAGACACTAGCAAACATCCACAAGCATCAGGGCCATCCAGGAAAACGTTACTTCACCAAACAAACTAAATAAGGCATCAAGGACTAATCCTGGAGAAACAGAGATATGTGACCTTTCAAACAGAGAATTCAAAATAGCCATTTTGACGAAACTCAATGAAATTTAAGATAACACAGAGAAAGAATTCAGAATCCTAGGAGATAAATTTAACAAGTTGAAATAATTAAGAATCAGAAATTCTGGAATTTAGAAATGCAAAGGACATGCTGCAGAATTTATCAGAATCTCTCACCAGAGTAAACAAAAGAAGAAGAGAAGGAGGAGGAATGGGAGGGGGAGAAGGGGGAAAATAAGGAGGGAGAGGAGGGGAAGGAGGAGGAAGAGATCCAAATAAATAAAATTAGAGGTGAAAAAGGAGACATTACAATCGATACCATGGAAATTCAAAGGATCATTAGAGGCTACTATGAGCAACTATACGCCGATAAATTGGAAGGCTTAGAAGAAATCAGTAAATTCCTAGACACATACAACCTACCAAGATTGAACCATGAAGAAATTCAAAACCTGCACAGACCAATAACAAGTAATGAGATCAAAGCCATAATAAAGTCTCCCAGAAAAGGAAAGCCTGGGACCACTAATGAATTTCACTAAACATTTAAAGAAGAACTAATACCAATCCTATACAAACTATTAAAAAAAAATTGGAGGAGGAAATACTTCCAAACTCATTCCATGAGGCCAGTATTATCCTGATACTAAAACCAGACAAAGACACATCAATAACAAAGAACTACAAGCCAATATTCTTGATGAACATGGAGGCAAAAATCCTCAACAAAATATTAGCCAACTGAATTCAATGGCATATTAAAAATATTATCCATCATGGCCAAGTGGGGTTTATCCCAGGGATTCAAGGATGATTTAATGTATGCAAATCAATCAATGTGATACATCAAGAGAATGAATGGCAAAAACCATATGAGCATGTCAACTGATGATGAAAAAGCATCTGATAACATTCAACATCTCTTCATGATAGAAAACCTAAAAAAACTGAATATGAAAGGAATATACTTCAACAAAATAAAAGCCGTATATGACAGACCCACAGCTAGTATCGTAATGAATGTGGAAAAACTGAAAGCCTTTTTTTCTCTAAAATGTGGAACATGACAAGGATGCTTACTTTCACCACTGTTATTCATCATAGTGCTAGAAGCCCTAACTAGAACAACCAGAGAAGAGAATAAAAGAAAGGGCATCCAAACTGGAAAGGAAGAAGTCAAATTATCTTTGTTTACAAATGATATGATCTTATATTTGGAAAATCCTAAACATTCCACCAAAAAACTAGTAGAAGTGATAAACAAATTCAGTAAAGTTGCAGGATACAAAATCAACATATAAAAATCAGTTGCACTTCCATATGCCAACAAAGATCAATCTAAAAATGAAATCAAGGAAATAATCTCCTTTACAATGACTACAAATAAATATCTTGGAAATAACCAAAGAAGTGAAAGATCTCTACAGTGAAAACTGTACAACATTGATGAAAAATAATGAAGAGCACACACACACAGAGAGAAAGATATTTCATGTTATATGAAATCACAAAAGGCCCAGATTAGCCAAAGATGTCCTTAGCAAAAGGAGCAAAACCAGAGAAATCACAGTATCTAACTTCAAATTATATTTCAGAGCTATAGTAACCACAACAACATGGTACTGGCATAAAAAAGGACACACAGACCAATGGAACAGAATAGAGATCCCAGAAACAGATCCATACATCTGTAGGGAACTCGTTTTTGACAAAAATGCAAACAACGTAGGTTGGGGAAAGAATAAGCTCTTCAGTAAATCTGCTGAGAAAATCGGATATACATATGCAGAAGATTGAAACTAGACCCGTATCTCTTGCCATATATAAAAATAAAATCAAAATGAATTAAACACTATGACCTTAACCTATGAAACTACTAAAATAAAACACTGGGGAAATTATCCAAGACATTGGATTAGGTAAAGATTTCTTGAATAATGGCCAACAAGCACAGGCAACCAAAGCAAAAATGAACAAATGGTATCATATCAAGTTAGAAAGCTCCTGCACAGCAAAACAAACAATCAACAAGGTGAAGAGATGACCTACAAAATGAGAGAAAATATTTGCAAAGTAGCTATCTGGCATGGGATTAATAACTAGAATATATATGGAACTCAAACAACTTTATAGAAAAATTCTGATTAAAAATGGGCATCTGAATAGACATTTCTCAAAAGAAGACAGCAAATGGCACACAGATAGATGAAATGGTGCTTAACATTATTGATCATCAGAAATCTGCAAATCAAAACTGCAGTGAAATATCTCCAGTTAAAATGGCTTTTATTCGAAAGATAGGCAAGAACAAACACTGGCAAGGACGTGGAGAGAAGGGAGCCCCCATACAGTGTTGGTGGGAATGTACATTAGCACAGCCACTATGGAGAACAGTTTGGAGATTCCTCAAAAGACTAAAAATAGAGCTACCATATGATTCAACAATCGCACTGCTAAGGTATAGAGCCAAAAGAAAGGAAACCAGTCTATTGAGGAGTTACCTGTGCTCCCATGATTATTGCAGCACTGTTCACAGTAGCCAAGATTTGGAAGCAACCTAAGTGTCCATCAACAGATTAATAGATAAAGAAAATGTAGTACATATACACAATGGAGTACTAATCAGTCATGGAAAATAATGAGATCCTGTCATCTGCAACAACATGGATGGGACTGGAGGACATTAAGTGAAATAAGCCAGGCACAGAAAGACAAATTACACATGTTCTCAAGTATCTGTGGTAACTAAAAATTAATACAGCTAAACTCATGGAGACAGAGAGTAGAATGATGGGTGGTAACCAGAGGCTGGAAAGGATAGTGGGGTAAGGGAGGAGATGTGGGGACAGTTAGTGAGTACAAAAATGTAGTTGGATGGAATGAATATGATCTGGTATTTGATAGCACAACAGAATTACTACAGTTTGCAATAATATATTGTACATTCCAAAATAACTAAGGAGTATAATAAGATATTTGTAACACAAAGAAATAGTAAATGCTTGAGGTGATGGATACCCCATTTACCTTAATGTGATTATTAGGCATTGCATGTCTATATCAAAATATCTCATGTACCACATAAATATATACACCAACTATGCATTCATAAATTTTTTTAAAAATTTTTTAAAGGAAATAAAGCCAGGTCATTTGAAATTTAAAAGATGCGTGTGCGCTCGCATACACACACACACACATACACATACACACCCACACACACACACACACAGTTCTGACCCTTCGGGAACTTACACTGTAATGGTGATGAGGTCTGTGTTATTCTTATCTTTGAGAACTTTGCTGTGTAAAGAACCAATGATGAATCATCTCTTAGGGGCTTGTTAAAAATGCAGAATCTCAGGTCCAGATGTCCTGAAACAGAATCTGTATGTTATTCTACGATATCCCTAAGTGATTTGCATCCACATTAAAATCTGAGAATCGCTGTTCTAGAAAAGAGCCTGAGGTAAAGATTAAAATTCTGATTTTATTTGAAAGCACAAGCCGAATAGAGTAAAAATAGGGGAAAAGAGAAATGAGGAAAAGGAAGCTATAAACAATGAAATATTATGGTGGCTATGACTT
Source organism: Cacajao melanocephalus (assembly GCA_963573385.1). NCBI lineage: Eukaryota > Metazoa > Chordata > Mammalia > Primates > Pitheciidae > Cacajao > Cacajao melanocephalus. Next base: position 25,822 of record CAUYLG010036215.1, read on the forward strand.
CAAAATGAGTCTGGAAGGGGCACAGCAGGTCACTTAGCAGGTAGGTTTGTTCTGTATGTGACTTATTCTGCACACAGTTGGCAAGGAAGATTCACATCAAACTTTCTCCTGAATCCTGCTTTCTACAGATTGAAGTTCATACCACCGCTTGGTTTCTGCACTCCTTCTCTTCTGGGTTACTAAGTCCATCTCTGAAAGTGGAGGAGCAGGTGCAGACCAAGAAAACAAAAAAGAAGGGAGCAGTTAAGAGTTTCTGAGATGGGCAGGGCACGGTGCCTCATGCCTATAATCCTAGCATTTTGGGAGGCCAAGGTGGGCAGATCACCTGAGGTCAGGAGTTCAAGACCAGCCTGGCCAATGTGGTGAAGCCCTGTCTATACTAAAAATATAAAAATTAGCTGGGCATGGTGTTGCATGCCTGTAATCCCAGCTACTCGGAGGCTGAGGCAGTCGAATCGCTTGAACCCAGGAGATGGAGGTTGCAGTAAGCCGAGATCACGCCATTCCAGTCCAGCCTGGGTGACAAGAGCAAAACTCCATCTCAAAAAAAATAAATAAATGAAAGTTTCTAAGACAAAGTTTGTGTCTTAAAATAGTGCATATGGGAAATTCCATCCAGATAAGTTTGAGGTAAATCAAAATAGCATTTATTTGTCTGTCAGCAGAAATACAGAAAACCCTCTCTACCAGACAAGGTAATTCACCATAGAATTGTGAATGTTATATTAGAAATTATCATCATGACTAGGAATTACTGCTCTTTCTTGACATTCATGAGTACTCTCTGACTCCCTGAGTATGACCTACTCTTCCTTCGAGATCACTCAGGATTTCCACATAACCATTATTAGCTCCTCCTCTATCTCCAGGTTTCTAGTTGTATTAGTCAATTTTCACACTGCTGTAAAGACCTACCTGAGACTGGGAAATTTATAAAGAAAAGAGGTTTAATTGACTCACAGTTCCACATGGCTGGAGAGGCCTCATGAAACTTACAGTCATGGTAGAAGGTAAAGGGGAAGCAAGGCACATCTTACACACTGGCAGGAGAGAGAGTGAGGAAGGAGGTATCACAGTTTTAAACCGTCAGATCTCTTGAAAACTCACTAACTACCGCGAGAACAGCATGGGGAAAATCTACCTCCATGATCTAATCACCCCCCACCAGGTCCCTTGCCTAACACATGGGAATTACAATTCAAGATAGGATTTGGTTGGGGACACAGAGCCAAACCATATCACTCACCCTGCTTCCCCACATTTATTGATACCTGTGGTGCATTTGTGAATCTTGAATACTCAGGCCCATTTTTATTCATCCTGTGTACTGATCCAAACCACACCCCGTACATGTCTGTTTTGATATCATCATGCTGACATCGTCCTTGGATAAGCCAAAAATCAGGTCCAGAAATAACCAAATAATCGGGATTAGTAAATCCAGATAAGCAAATTGGAGGAGATATCAAAAGAGAAGCCACAGATCCCAGAGTGGGGCAGATCCAAGACCCAGGAGATACATAGCACTCACTTCCCAAAGTGTGTGCCCTCCCAGAGTGCTCCCACTATGAGAAATTCTCATCCAGACCATCCAGATTTGACTTGGTCTAGAATTTATGAAAATTACAAAAATGTGACCAATACCTAAATGTAATGAGTAGTTATCCCTAGCAATGAGAATATAGATGTTTCCCTTTCATTTTTATCATTTCCTGTGCTTTTCAAAATTTCTGTGATAAAGCTGTACTGCTTTTATAATGAGAATCTCTTTCATTAGTTTTATGAAGTAATATATTTTGGCAAGGAGATTCTTTTAAAAACAGAATAAGGAAAAACCAGAATGACATATGGCTATTAAAGTTTAAATTATTTGAACATACGTAGATAGTAAATTTCCCCAAACTTTAGAGTTTAGGAAACTCTAGATTTCCACAGCATCCACAACCTAAAGGAAAAAAATCTTTTCCTCAGAGCAAAAGAGGGTAAATATGTGAAGAGTTAGAAAGCAGAAATTGTGCTTTCTGAAGGCAATACTATACTGCCAAATGTCTAATGAGGCATTTCAAGAAAGTCTGTAACTTCCTTGTACTGGTGAAACACAGGCAACTACTGTCCAGCCCTAAAGTAATGAGAAGGGCCTTCAGAAATATTGGCACATGATGTTGGTCATCCCTAAACTCTAGACACCTTTTAAAGAAATGCTTAGTGTACTTTCCAAATTCTACTTCAAATTCCAGCCTTAACCTATATACTGCACAACTAGCAGAATGTTTTCTGCTAGTTGATCATTTGATCAACTCTAATCAGATGTCAGAGTTAGTTTTGTATTAATATTAACAGATATGGTTAGTTTATTTCTGCAGATTTTTTTTGACTGCCAGCTACTACTTATACTTCCTATGCTATTACAAAAATGTGATAACCTCTACTCAGATTTACAAGATAATGGATACTTATCTTCCAAAAGTAGTTTCCAAAACAGTTCAGAATTCACTGGTGCTGAAAAGCCCTTCTCACCTAGATATTAATGTTCACCTTAAATTTCTTAAGTCTCAGGTTACTATCTCTGTGAAAAGGGAGGAAAGTTGGCTTTCTCATTGTGTCTGCTGCCTTGATTTGGGACCCTAAAGGTTTCCAGCCTCTAATACCATTAATCTTTGATAGTGAAAACTGGTTAATTTACTTGAGAATACCATACTTAGGGACATGAATTAGTAATGGCCATTCGGCCTCCCTGTAATTATTATGCTCACATGATAATTTATAAAAATAAATGCATCTTCAGAGAAAATGATTCCTGACCATTCACTTTTCATACTGAACCAAATCACTTAGTAAATACAGCTATTCAGAGCCTGACACTGCACACATATTATAGCCATTAGGACCTGCTGCTACTCTGTTTGTTAAACAGTGAGCTATGGTATTCATTTAGATGACTCAATGTGAATGAGTTTTTAGATCCCACCTTCATAACTGACTATGCATAAATACACTCAAACTCATGTCTTGGTCTCTCATTTTTTTAAAAAAATGCTTATTAGCAATTGATGATTCTAATGAAATTTTCAGTTTTTTTCACATTTAGAAAGTGACACTTCAAGTTTGTAGGTATTTTAGTTAGTTTATAAACCACAGCATATGACATAAATGAAATAGCACATGAAGCAGTGTGTCTTAATGTCCTATTTTAATCAGAAAGTAAATCTCACTGAAAGAAAAATCATGTTTCTAGTCAACCTAAGAGTAGTAGGTAAAGTGACATCTGGTAAAATTGAAATACTTCTATAAAAATCTGTTATTAACATTTAACATGTCAAAATACATTGCTGTGTATTTTGAAAAATCATAATGTGTGTTTTAAACATGCCTCTGTTAGGCATCCAAAATCCTTGAGATAAAGGAGACAGACTTTATTATATTGAAGATATAGGATATACTTCAATAAATATGGAGCCAGAAACAAACAACATCGTATGAATACTTCTTAAAATATGCAATGTGGGAAACAAATTACTCGTCAGTTATGCACCTTGCTTGAAAAGAAAACACTTATTACTCTCTTGTGCTACTGAAAATAATATGTTCTTGGATTCAGTTAAAGGTATTTGTAGACACAGTGACATTTCACAATTTTAAATGTTATAGTACTGAGGAAATATAGTTTGAGACATTCCCTACAGAAACTACTTGGATAAGGGTAGTATTTATAAGTAGACAAGAAAATTTGCTCAAAAACAGTCTCAGCATTTTACTTTGCAACAAATTAATGTCTATATAAGTCCTGTAATATAGTTTATAAATATTTATAATATACAAAATATTTACTTTGGAGAAACCTCTCTGGACAGCAAGACCTACTTATAGATTATTTGCATTTTAATTTATGTGATAAACAGGATTCAAAAAAGATTACCAACATAATTTTTTTTAATTGCAGCAATAATTGATGGAAATTCTGGGTTCCAACTAGTTACCTTTGGCAGTTAATTCCAAGTTCTAGGTAATAGGACATTCTTTTATTGGGTCAGAATTATTTTCGTATTTTTTCCACTTATTTCCCTTCTTAAAATTGCTCCTTTTTCTAACCATCACTATCCCCTTCTTAGGAATCCATTTAAAAATTTTATGTCTTAATTTTTTAACAGTCGTATACCTTAAGGTTTTTTTATTTTTATTTTGCTTTTTCCAGTCAGCTTTTAAACTTACTGAGAGCAGAGTCTCTGCAACTTTGCTTTGATTTCTCCCACTGGGTCAAGTGTTGTGGCAATCCTTAGAGAAGCCTTTTGATAAAAGTGTTCAGAATGGACTTGGCTTTAAAACTGGTCACAAATTACTACAAAAGCACTTTCTGAATGGAGCCTTGGATTTCACTTCCAGTAAATTATCTGCAATAGAAGAAACATTGGTGAAAAATGCAGCATTATCTTTAATATAAGCTCACTAATATAGTCTGATGCTATCTGCACCTTTTATTAGTAGACACTTCTGTGTATTGTATAAATATCTTTGAAAATCCTAATATACTATAGTTATTTTTTCTTTCTTGTAGAATCTACTGGAAAGAGACACTTAATTTTATTTGATGCATTCCTGTTTTCTCTCCTATAAATATAGAATTATTGTAGTTCATTTGGAGAGTTAGTATATGGAGGAATTACTGGCCTAAGATAAAGTACTCAATCTAGTCCTATATTCATCAGTGACTAACCCTGTGAGATTTTTCAAGTAACTAACCACTGTCAATCTGTTTTTATCAAGGGTTAACTGGAGACACTATTTTCTTTACTTTTCTCGCAGAATTGTTGCTGCAATCACATGACATAATATATGGGCTAGCACTCTGAATACTATAAAGAACCATACAAATGTATGCTGTGATTATACCAATCTCCACCATGATACACTGAAGGTTATAAAACAAAATTGTTGTTTTAAGATCCTAAGCCATTGTCTTGGTTTTGGGATGGAAAACAATTTCTTTTGAAAAATAAGATTCTAAAACCCTACTTTAAAAGAGCAAAGCTTTGCCATTGTTTATACACTGAACCAGACCCTACCACAACCAAACTAATCTGGGCTGCCTTCGAAGATTGTACTAACACTCACTAACATATATTGAGTGTGTGCACTCTGCTAAGCCCTGTGTGGCTTTAAATGAGAGACACGTTGCCTCTCATTTAATCAATACAGCCCTGTAAAGATGGGTAATACTGTTATCCTTACTTTATAGGTGAAGAAATTGTGGCTTAGATTGACTGATGTGTCTAGGCACCCCCCCACACACACACCCAACAAAAGATCAACAGACACAGAGCCAAACTTGAATCCACATTTGCCTTACTTCAGCACCAACGTGCTCCCCTTCTTTTCTCTCCTGGCAATACTGTTACAAAAGGGCCAGTCAATTTTAGAGAAATCCAAATCCATGAAGAACAAAATTAAATAGTAAGAATCACATTGTTTAATTTCAAATCGGTTTGAAAATACTTGTGGAATTATATTGCTCTCTGGAGGTATTTAAGGAAAATTTTAGTATATTTACACGTAAGTAGCTTTTAAAATACGAATCAACAATGAAAAATAAATACCAAAAAGCACTGCTTTAATGAGTTATTGCTCAAATAAGACATACCTATGGCAATGCATATACTTTCCAACTATGTAATGTTTGTTCTTATGTCAAGAGTTTGTTCTCTAATGTAACATCTAAATTATGGTAACTTCTATTAAAAAATAAAATTACACTATTAGAAAATCATTCTGGTTTCCCAGATTCTCATTTGTTGCCAATATATATGATTTTTCTCTTGAAAAATTACAGGGTAGTTACCACTGTAGAAGACAAAAAAGTTTGAGTCATTTATAGTCATTTAGATGGGCTAATAAAAAACAAACCCTTACATATGAAAAAAAAAATGTAATTCCAATTAACAGTCTTAGGTGATTTATGCTAAGTAGAATGTTCATAATTATTGTAACTTTTAAAAAAAGAAAGCGTGCATGTCGTATTTTGGTTAATGAGACTGAACATGTAATTGTACAGTGTCTTTAAGCTCATACAAATAGTCTAATTCTAATTGCACTTTTTCTTAGTGGATAGTTCTGAGTATTGCAATAATATATGTTTGAAAATCCTGATATATCATACTGTGTTTGTATTTTTTCTTACTTGTAGAATATACTACAAAGAGACATTTAATGTTATTTGACGCAATAGACTTTATATACATCTTCCATTAATGCAATGAGAATTGTAGGCTAGTTACTAAGTAGTAAAAACAGAATCATTTTAATCTTGCTCCTAAAATCTTTTTCTTGTTTACTCTCAGTGCTTGTCAAAATAAAAAGCATAGCAGATCAAAGCTTTAACAGGAGAAATTCAGATAATCCTCATGTCATATTTGGGGCAAAAGATGTTTAAGAACTGAAACTTTTTCTTTTATCATGACATTGCAGTGTAATAATATTGCTGACTCTCTTGATTCTTTTAAGGGACCTTTTAGTTATTGACCTCACAGAATATTTTCAATGGGTACATCGCAATTAATACAAAATTTCAAGTAATTCAGATATATAAATGTAAATATATACATTGTTTAAATTGTGTCCCAAATTCAAGTGGTGAATGTAGTTTGAAAGAATCCTTATTCTTCAAATCACTGGGGCACAAAGCAAGATTAGTTTTTATATTAGGTTCTATTTTATACATAATGCCAGAGCTATGAAAAAATAGAACTAGCAAAATGAAACTGCAAACTGTTATCATACTTAGATTTAGAAACTTTATAGTCTAGTTGCTATTATGTTAAAAGTCAGAAAAAATGTTTACTCTATAGCTGTTATGTAGTTTCATAAGGTATAAAAATGATAGTCCTAGATTATAACTGAGAATTTTATACATAAAATGAATATTTTATTACTGCTTTGAGATATTTTCAGAATTTGCTAAGTGAACTTCAAAATCTCATTCTTGCTTCACCCAGCCCAAAACCCTTACTCCTCCTCCCTCAGCATAAAGCTATCAAATAAGCTGGCAGCATCCCAAACCTAAATGCAGCTTCCAGATGTTGCTTTAGAAATATACGAGGGTCTCTAATGTATATATTTCAAAGATTTGTAATAATATACATTTTTATCTTTTATATACAAGAAAATGATGCTGACTGGGATACCCACCTGGGTTATATGCATTCATTCATCCAAGAGTTAAATGAGCCTATGTGTTTATAATGTCACTTTCACTTTGTTCTCTTTTCTATCCACATATATTTATAAAACTTTTGAGAAACTCATCTGTACTACACCATTTCCTTCAGTGGGAGTATAAATACTGCTATTATGTGGGAAAATCAGAGTTGGAATTTTTTTTTTTTAATGTAATGTGGTCTTTCTACTAGAGTGATAGAATTCTGGGAACTTTCTTTAGGCACTCTGTAATGGAGAAGAAAAGCAAATAACACAGGGTTGGTTCTTGCCGTCAAGGAGCTCACAATGAAGTAGTTAAAACTGACAAACAGAATCATACAAAACAATAAATGCAAGACTATTACTTTAGTTCTGCTAAGCAACTTAAATGTCAGTGCACCTGTAGGACCAAAAATAAGATATTACATTAATTATTCTTTCAATATAAAGGAATCTACCTGTGCAGAGATTTGAGAGATAAATTATTTGACTCAAAAGATATGGAAATGGATACCTGATAACTTACCTTGACTTATATATCCAGAGAAATATTTTCTCATTTGGAGTAGCCACCTTATGAAGCTATGCAACTGTTCTTTGATTAGAATATTATTAGATTTCATCTAGTTGACTTGCTGCAGAAGTAATTCACTTTATTGTCAAACTCGTCAGCATCCAACTTGCATTTGTAGTTCTTTAAGTCACGATGCTAAACCTCCTTCTTTAATTGCATGTTGAAATGATATTTTAAAGAAATGTCAAGTGTTTTTAAGTGATGTCTTTATTTCTCAACATGCTGGAGTTATTTTCTTTATTGGGCCCATTGTTGCAATTCAGATTGTATCTTTCATTATATAACCCTTATGTTTGCAGACATTCTCTTAGCAATGATATGGCCTTAGGCTAAGCCAGACCATTAAATCTGCTCTGGGCTGGAAGACTGGCACGAATGGGGAATCAGACATCATTTAAAGTTGTTTTCATTTAGGTTTACTAATGAGCCAATAAACAAATGAGAGATCACAATACAGGTTAGTGGATGCAGCTCATGATGACTTCTTTCTTCAACATATTCATAGTGACATATTCAAAATGGTTAATGCAATCCATGTACCATGAAGCATCCACCTGGACAGAGCAGCCCAGAGCCAGAAGCTTTGCCTCATAGCCCAATAGGCTGGGGAAAGGGTGTTTACCCATCATTACAGAAGAAAATTCTTCCTGATCACTGATAGATACTTCCATATTCTATTTTTTACTAAGTCATCAAATCTAGCTACCATTGGTCTTCAGAATGTTGTTTGAATTTTCAAGAGACTGACTGGTTCTCTTATTTCTCTTCTATACAATCACTGGTTTGATCTAGTTACTACTGGTGTACTTGTTGGTGGTTTAAGGAATGCCTAGGATCTGCTTTTGTCTTTCAGCATGCTTACTGGGTACCTACTTTAGGAAAAACACTGCGTTGACGTGTAATGCCACAACATTTAAATAACTTAATGGAGATATTTTAACAGATAGAAAACTTGGGGAGAAAATAGTTCCACATAAAACTATAAAAGCATTCTTATTTTTAAGTTATTTTGGGGAAATGTTAACTAAGCAAGATTAGAGAATTTCTCTAAGTTTTCTCCCATTAATTCTGTTGTGACTGATAAATGTTGGCAATTAGTTGAAACTAAACATTTGTTTATCAAAAGTTATTACTTTGTTCCCATTACTTTTTACTATTTTAAATACTTTCCATCTACATGAACTTAACATTAAGTCGTAAAAGTAGTAAGTTGTATAGACTTGTGATTTTTGGAATCAGAAGATCTGGGTCTGATATTCTGATCATAAAACTCAAAAGACATAGTTTTGAGCAAGTTCCTTAATCTTCTTGGACCTCTGTTGCTAAATCCAGAAACTTTGATGTATCTAAGCATCAAAATGTACCATAAAATGCAGTATTACAATCTTAAGGGACCATTGTATATGCAATATATCATTGATAGAGTCATCATTATGCAGCTCATGACTGTGTATAGATTAAATCATGATTCGTCACATATTTTAGAATTCTTCACAATAAGTGTCTTTAATTAGGGATCATTTTCTTCTTTTTTGCTGTAACCATTTAAAGCACTTAATAGAAAAATCTGTTGCTTATAGCAAAGTATCTCACTAATTTATTTAAAGAATAGTATAACAAATCCTTTTTATTTTCAAAATAAAATTCCTGAACCATAAGAATTAGTTAACTCTTTTTAGAAGGATGAACACTGAAGTTAAGGCTAATTTTTCTATGTACCAAATATCCAGATTTAAGATGTCACAATTTCAAAAGCTGTTATGCAGGCAATGCCTTAGTTTCATGGAATTTATTTTGGCATTTATTATAACTTTATGGGATTTTCAGAATCCAAATTCTAATACATGATTCATGCTTTTGATTTATCATGTGCATATTCTCACCACCACCTCATACATAGGGATTATTTTTTAATAAATATCTACCAGAATATTACAGGATATATATATATATTATGAATATTATAGGATATATATTATGAATAGACTTCATATTTCACATATTCAAATATATCACATGATTTACTCATCAAAAAAAATCTGTAACATATTTTGAACACTTAAGACTAAAGCACATTAGAACCATGTCATGGTGAGGAGGATATGAAACAAGGAAACTTCTGTAGTGAGCCCCATAATACAACAACAATTAGCATTAATCACAGAAAAACCCAGTCCATACTCCATCCAAGATAGTATCTCTCATCACGGTAGAGCAGGATGCAGACTAGAAAACACATGAACTAGAGCACCACAAACAATCATGGTAGAGGAGGCAGTTGAAGAGTCTCAGGAATATTAAGAAAACAAGCTCATTTTAATGGGTTTTAGTTTGGGCTGTAGAGGCAATACCTTTCTAAGAGCATGTCACAATTTACTAATATTATTTTTTAGTTTTCAAAAGTTTGTATTCCTTGAGTATGTCTTCATCCTAAAGATTATAATATTGAAGCACTTTACTAACCACAAACTAGTTCATAACAGGGTATATTGTAATTACTGTGGCAATTATATTATACATCATTTTTTTCTTGCTGACTTGGAATTACTTCAAGATTTTTTCTTTGTACTGATATTTTCAAATCTTGAGCTCTAGTGAAAATGATTTTTACTTACTGACATTCTGAAAAGTTGAATTAATCTTTTCAGAGAGTTTTGTGTATGGCTAATTTTTGGTAGTGGGACACTTCAACTTAGAATTTGAACTTCAAGAAAAAAGACTTATGAGACAATAATTATTAATCTTTCTTTTTCTGACTGTAAGACATGAACATAATATGTATTTCATATCAGCCTCATAAAACATTCCAATGTTCCCAGGCCACATTAAAATGCAAAATAAGATGGTATTATATAGCTTGTATCAATAAGACACATGAATAATTCGCACAAAGATATCTGTGCATATGTCATGTGATAAACTCAGATGGAGTGACTACAAGAAAGGCAGATGGAAGGAACATGAAAAACTAATGGAATAATAATTTTAAAAGTAAGGCTCCTGATTGTGAAGGATACAGATTAACTTTGTATACACAGTCATTGATATATTAAGTTATGCCTATATCCAAACTTAGGTGTCAATGTAGTACATTTTATAAGAAAAAAAAAACAGTCAATGTAATATATACATCAGAGACTTTGGCTACCACTGAACTGTGTTAAAGTGTTGCTGTACCTTTTAAGATAAAATGGTGCAGTAAACTCACCATAAAAATATGAAACCCAGATTTGTGGCTGTGAAAAAAACCACCAAGGGAAGTAGAACTTTACTGAAGATATAAATTAGGTACCTGAAGTGGGGTGCTGCTGTAACAAATAACTAAAAATGTAAGTGTGGCTTTGGAATCAGAAAGTGGATATAGGCTGGAACAATTTAGAGGATCATGATAGAAATGTTTTTGATTGCTTTAAACAGACTCTTAGTAGAAATATGGACACTAAAGTCTCTGCTGGTAGAGCTCAGTAAGATATGGGAAACAAAGCATTGGGAATTGAAAGAATGGAGATAGATCCTTGTTATGTAGTGGTTAAAAAAAAAAAAGCTTAGTGGAATTGTCTGTGACGATAAAAGACGCATAAAAAAGATAACCTGAGAAAGATGAACTAGGATATCTAGCTAAAGAAATTTTCAAGCAAAGTGTTGAAAATGTGGCCTGATTAGAGTTTTACTCTTTTACTACCATTTTACTCTTGCAGCTTAGAGTAAAATGTCAGAGGAGAGAAATAAATTGAGGTAAACTATTAAAAAGAAACTCAGGCTTGACGCTTTCAGAAATTATCAGTCTATTCAGATGGCAAAAAGTGCTAAAAGTAAGAGATTGCTTCTGAAAAGTGTGGCATAGGAAAAAAAAAAGCAAGGGTGTGGTTGTACAACTCTGCTGAAACCTTTGAAAGATCAAAAGATTAGAGTGTTTGGTTCTAAGACATTAAAGTTGTGCTTAATAGATCTCAAATTGGAGGGCTTCAGTGAACCTTAAGAGTGTTGCCCTCAGCCATCTCAACAGAAGCCAAAGATACCAGACATCTCAAAAAGATTTGTAGATGTGGTCTCAGTCTGATGGAGAACATCTCTAAGTCATCCACAAGAGACTCACAAAGTTTTTGAGAAAATTATAGCAGGGAGACTACAAAGTGAAAGGAGGCTGTTAGACACCAATATTCTACTTGCAGAAAGCAGGCTGATAAAACTACTTAGCTTGAAACTGCTGTTCACAAAGGATGAATGACTAAGCAGGCAGAACCAGTAGTCCAGAGGGAAGAACTGAGAGCCTGTAGCTAAGAGTCTATCCAGTTCAATGCCTGGTGAGATCCTAAACGGAGAATCCAGTCATGCCTACTCAGACTTCTAACCTACAGAACTGTTGGGTAACAAATGGATATTGTTCCAAGCCACTGATTTTTTTTCTTGAGTGTTATGCAGGAATAGAAACCTATTAGAGGTATTGAAAGTCAATCCACTAGAAGAGTTTAAAGAATTTAGTAGAGAAAATAGTAGTTCCTTGAAATTTTTATGTATACCCACTCCTAAGTTGTTTACAAAATGCTTGCTCTAAAAACAGTTTTTCAATGATGTATTCTGTAGATGGTTTCTATGAAGTTATAAATGCACACATTCCTGGATTCAGGAACTCACCAGTTATTTTCTCTCTCTCTGTCTTTTTTTTTTTTTTTTTTTTTTTTTTTTTTTTTTTTTTTGAAGGTTGTTGGTCTATTGCTGAGGCTGGGGTGGAGGGCACAGTGGTGCGATAACGAACTTATGTGCTTATTTATGGTTCCAGCTACTTGGGGGCCAGGAGGGTGGGTAGAGTGGGCAGGGCTTAGGTATGAGGATCACTGGAGCCCAGGAGGTCAAGATTGCAGTGAGCCATGATCACACCACTTCACTCCAGCCTGGGTGACAGAGTGAGACCCTGTCTCCAAGAAAAACAAAACAAAACCAAAAGAATATCTGGAATGGCTGAAAAGCAACCTGTAGCTTGAGTTTCTAGATATGACTTTTAAAGCCCTATCACAGAACTGGGTTGCTCAAAGAGCTGCAGCGGCTGCCACCATTAGGAAGCATCACCACCTTGCACCTGTGCCACAGCCCACAGCATCACAGCCAGATGCCGTAGCCTCCAGTCTCTGCATGTGACCTAATTTAGCCTTCCTGAATGATGGAACCTAAATCATACCTGGGAGAGCATACAGGAAATGTAGTTTTTAGCTTTTCAGGAATAAATATTAGAAAAAATTTGGCACAGTTGTTGAATAACCCATAAGTATCTCCCACAGGGGCCTAATGATTTAAATTAAGAAGGCCTTAAAAGCCATTTCATTTAGGAAGGCAAAATTCTTCATTTTGGAGGAAGTAATAAAAAGATCAGATACCCGGTGGATGATTTTTATTTTTTACCTTGAATCTTCCTAGTTTCATATTTTCATTAACTCTTTTAAGTGACAGTTTTCATTTTTTTCAGTATAAATTCCCTACTGAATGATTAATAGTAAATAAAGATAAAAGATTATTTTCACCACCATTTATCTTATGCCTACATGAAATTTGCTTTATCGTATTATCACAGGTTTACAAAGTCTTTTTTTAGTCATTTCTAATTTAAGTTCACTAGATGCACGTGAGGACATGTGTCTATACCCAGTTACTCAGGAGGCTGAGGTGGGAGGATTGCCTGCATGTGGGGACATGTGTCTGTACCCAGTTACTCAGGAGGCTGAGGTGGGAGGATTGCCTGCATGTGGGGACATGTGTCTGTACCCAGTTACTCAGGAGGCTGAGGTGGGAGGATTGCCTAAGCCCAGGAGGTTGAGGTTGCAGCAAACCATGATTGGACCACTGCACTCCAGCTGGGGTGACAGAATGAGACCCTGTCTTTAAAAAAAATAAAGCCAAGAAAAGAGTTTACCTTTATCTTCTGAGACAATGGCTTGGTATCATGGTTTGAATAAAATATTATTGTCCTGAGATGAGAGTCCTACTTACTTACAAGCATATTTTGGCATTGAGCCTCCTCTTTATCTGAACTGGCTTCAAAAATACTAGTGTCAAAAATAACATCAGCTTATAATGGGCTTACAGCAGTGATGGTAGTTTTAGTAACTGAGTCAACCTTAGGCCAAGTGCCACTTGCTGGCTCAAGTCATATGTTAGGGTATTATTTTCTATGACTTACAGTCAGAACATTGGGGCTTAGATGTAGGTAGTCACAAAGAAGACTAGAACTCAGTAGTGGTGAACAGTCTCTTCCTTGCTGTAACATACGCAAAAAAGTAGGTATATTATAAAGTGTATGATGATGAGTTGACCATGACGAAATTAGCATACTGCCATTTGAGAGCACTGGACTATTTTCAATAGCTTTGAGTACTGCTCATTAATGAGACCTGTTGGAATTAACCACTTCTTATTCTAATGTTTATTTAGATTTATTTGTGTAACTGCCAAATTAAGTTGAAGTTACAGCTGCTTTTTAACAATAACAAATTACTAATCTAAACAAACTACCAATCTACACTACTAGACTAAGAACTAAAAGGAAAGCAAAAGCAAGCTCAAAACAAATAACTGGGGGAGTGAAGTGAATTTTTTTAACTTTTGCCCTCCCTTAGTAACTGTTTTCTTTGGTCTTCTGTTCCTTTTTGCTTGCTTTTCTTTTACAAAGTTGAAAGAAGACTGCCTGGTTGTTTTTCCTCTCCCCTATTTCCTTTCTCATCTTGACTTACATGCCCTGGAAATGAAAATTGTAATTGGGAAAAGGGGTCTATTGCATGTGTGTGCTCTTAACGGGAAAAAGATTATGAAGGAGGATGGCTATAACTAAGGTGACCATTTAGTTCAATTTTCTTGGGACCTTCTTGGCCTATGCCTATTAATAGCATCCCCTTTCATTCTCTAAACTGTCCTGGTTTGGATAACAAATGCATTGTCACATAGTTATAACTTTGATGAGTTAGAGGATGGTATAGACAAGTGTAGGAACTTTCTCTAAAAATGTTGACAGTAGTTGACATTTTGGTAGACACCGTTTTAGTTAGCCTCTTATTAAAAGAATTGCCTTTTTTGACACTTGAGTATCTGTGTGCTCTTCAGAGCTATGTTATCTTTTGGGGGTATTTTCAAGTATTTAAGTAATTGTTCTTGTATATGTACATGAAAATTGAACTGCTCAGTATTCTTGTACATTTATAATAAATGAGAAGATATGTTCAATTTAGCAATTTAAGAAAAATAATCCTAGTGAGAATTCTTATTTGAAATTGTATTTCAGAAACATAAATGGAGATTTAATCAAATGTATTCCTCATGGATTTTTAAAAAATAAGTTGTTCGAGAATACCATTGTTGCTAATAATTTTTTATAAGGAAAAATTATTGAAATGGAAAATTGAATATTTGGAATGCTCAGCAAAGAATAAAACTTAATGTCTTTTTCAGATACTTTAATATTTTTTATTTATAATTTCTGAATGTTATTTTTTGTTATGTTTCAGTGTTTCTTATAGTTTTTTTAAAAGTTTCCTTCCTCAAACTAGGTTTTCATTCCCATTGATAGCAAGTAATCCATTTTTATCATAATTGAAAGCAATATTAATATTTGGGGAGAATTTAATTCAATCCTGGGGAAGTTATTTCCTTTGTGTTCCCTTTGAACAGTAACTTTTTAAGGTGGGTAGAATAGATACAGCTCACTTTATCTAAAAATTTAGGTTTTAGAGTCCCAAGTAGGTTGTAACATATGTATTCTCATATGAAAATTGACAATGTTCCCTTATAATGTACTTAATATAAGGTTGTAGAGACTTTTGAGAATCCATTAGGGCCTGTTCTCAATACCAAAAAGACACAGAGGAGTATATGATGATTAGAGTTGCTGAAAACCTTCCATGAGCAGTTTAGACATACGGCCTTTAATTAGAACTAACATACTTCAGTTTAATTTTTTTAATCCTGTTAATAATTAACATAATGCAACAATCCCATCTGGACCATGAAACAATAGAACACAATTCCAAAGGAGTTTTCATAGTATGTTCTTTTCTGTGAAGAATATTGTCTGAAGACCTTACAGTATACTTTTCTGCAGCGTTCTTCCCAATTACTAAGTATTAGGATTTTTCTAGGGTGGAATTTGCTGTGAATTTCTGCTGTGGTAAAGATGACATGGAGTTAATCACAATGTCATACTTTCATTCACAGTTTTTTAGTGAGGTATGCTTATTACCAAAAGAAAGCCTTCTACAAAAATAGTAGAGCCCATGTTATGATTGAATTGTGTATTTTAGCCATCCAACTAACTGAGGCTATTAAATTACCGTGGTCAGTGCCATACTTAAGAGTTATAAAAATGGCATTTAAGTTATTTAAAGAAACAGGTTTTTTCCAAATAGACTTTATATTTGCCTGCATTAATAACCAGAGGAAGAGTGTGTAGGGAGGTCTTAACTGCACTACTGCCAAGAGCAACATGTTTTCTGGAAGACATTGTAAAGGGGATGAAGAATAGGGAAAGAGAATCTGCCAGTTTTGAGATTTGTCTCAGTTTTTAGAGGATTCATAGCTGTTTATTCTTCATAAATGGAGCATGTGCAGGTTTCAGTGATGTAAGTATTGAAAAGATATTGTTCCTGCCCAATTTGTAATCACAAGATATCTAATTATATTGCTGTTAACAACACTTCATTTTCCCACTATGGACTATATAGGTCATACTCTGGGCCTGTTTTTCACTAAGGAAAAAGAAAATGATTTTTGCTACTTAAGGTCACTGGGGCAGAAGGAACCCTGGGGTCCAGCTGATCTTATAGAATGGCCCTGGAGGGAAACTCAGGATTCACCCTACAGCTCTGACACTTGATAAATCACGGAAAGGTTCTATCTGAGCTTAAGTTTATCTATTAATGAGGACAATCCACATGTTCCATCATATCCAGTTTATGGGGGAAAAAGAGAGAATCTATGTGAACTCTCAAGGAGGACCAGGTCTTAATGTTAGCTAAGCAGAGCAAAGTATAAGCCAAGCAGAGAGAGAAAGTTCAGTGGCCTGAAGCTACCCTGAAGCCTCACCAGGTACTGAGGTCACCATTTGGACTGAACAGTTTTGAGGTGCTTTTAAATTAGCCCTACTTAGAAAAAATTAAGTTAAAGTTTCATTAGCAAACAGCAGCTTTCTAGAGATGAACATTAAGAAAAGTCATTTAAGAAAAGCAGTATTAGCCAGGCCAACCCCTGCCTCCCACTGGGTTCTGTAATACTGCTTGAGAGTCATATGCCCAAAGCCCTTTAATTGCTGTCTGTATTTCCCTAGTCAATAAGTATATATTCTGCTCAAAGTAAGACATGCTCTAATATAAATATTCCCATTTCTCCTTAATCCAAGAACTACTGGAAAGCTGAAAAAAATTTGTTTTGAAATCTCACCATTCACATAATGTAGAAAGGACAGAGGGAACACTTGTAATCATATGAAATGAATAGGAAATATACAATTAAAAGAATTTGTAAAATAACATAAAATAATTTCCTATTATTATAAGGAAACTCTCTAAGAGTTTGAATAAGTATTTGTGTGATGGGCAGCGGAAGGGGTTCATTCTCGCATATATACATGTTTCTTGGAGAGAATGAACCAATCTGGGACTAAGATACTTTATCTTTGTAATAGGTAGTAGATAATTAGAAAATCCCTAACATTCCATTAAAACTTAACTTTCTAGGACTGTTGGCACTATAGTCATTATAAGTAAATGTGAGTCAGTGTATTAGTCCATTGTCACACTGCTATAAAGATACTACCTGAGACTGGATAATTATAAAGGAAAGAGGTTTAATTGACTCAGTTCCACATGGTGGGGGAAGCCTCAGGAAACTTACAATCATGGCGGAAGGTGAAGGGGATGTAAGGGACATCTTACATGGCAGCAGGAGAGAAAGAGTGCAAAAGAAACCCACTTTTAAGCCATCAGATCTCCTGAGAACTCCCTGTCATGAAAACAGCATGGGGAAAACCACCTCCATGATCCAATCACCTCCCACAAGGTCCTTCCCTTGACAAGTAGGTATTGCAATTCAAGACAAGATTTGGGTGGGGATGCAGAGCCAAACTGTATCAGTCAAGTAAAACATTTATCTCAAGGGAAAGCTGAAATAGTTAAATGATATTTATGTAGCGTTAAACATATAAAATTCTCAGGAGTGCAGAAAAGAATCTAAAATGGAGAAATAAAGCCACAAATTAGTGAACAGTAATACCATATTCTGGATGGTAAAATAGTGGTAACAACAGTCAAGGTAAAATAGGCAAAATGGCACAGGTAAAAGTACCCGTTGCCAGGCATTGGGATTGAACCCCATGTCTTCATTGTCTCATTTAATCCCATGAAACAAATTCTAACATAACCCATCTCTTACAAATGAGAGATCAGAGACACAAAGAGGTTCACTTCCTTGCCTAACCTGTCTGAAGTTGGGGTACATTAGTTCAAGTCCCAGTGGTCTGACTCCAGGGTCTGTGCCCTCTCTTGCTCAATCCTAATAACCCTGTAAGATGAGCACCACCCACTGATGTAAATAATGGTTTCTCTGTTATAGGGAGTGGCAGCAGAAGATCAGAGAAGTTAGGTAACTTCTCCAGGTTGCACACAGACCTCATACAATAGCAGGGATGTCAACCCAGGCCTTTTTAAACATGTGCTTTCTGCTATGCCATGCTAAATTTTCTCCCATTGTCATTTTTGTCATTTTAGTGATGGTTTAATGAATACAGAATTGGATATCTGACTATAATTACATCTGCCTCACAAAAGAAAAATTAGCAGATCAACACTAGGTTTCAGACTAGCAATAAGCATTCACATCACAATAACATCCTATTTTCAAAGTGGCCCAGTACATAGCTCTCCATAAGACATGCGCAGTGGGACTTTTCACAAACCTGCTTGTATCCAGTGACTAAACTGATGGTGTCTCATTGACATTTTTCCTTTTAATCATGGAGCTAGTGAGGCAAAGTGAGGCTTGGCTAATTATTTCTAAATTCTGGGCCCCTCTAATATATTCACATATCAGGCTCAGCATCAGTGGGTATATACGAATAGGAAATAGGCATGTAATCTAGGCTTTTACTAGGGTGAGAGAGAGCTACCATTTCTTTCTCCCTCTCTGGGAGACAGAGAAGAGCTGTGGATTAAAGAAATGCTCACACTACTTCCCAACTAGCCCACTTTAAAAATAAATTCATGCTCTCCCTTTTCCAGGCTTTCTTTTGTTCTCCTGTCTGGTGTTCTTTCCCTATGGAATATGTTGTCTAGGCATCCCTACCCAGTTTGGACTTGATGGGATAATGGATAGGAAGCTGGATCATTCAGTCTCTGGCTCTCTGCTGATACAAGCAGAAATTGAGCCAGTTAGACCAGAGTTAAGCCTCCTATTCATTTCATGTATGCCATTGAGCAGCTAGAGTGTAATGATGATTTTTATTCCCTCCTGACATTAAGCCTGAGAGGCAAACTGACAAGTAACAAGAAAATTCAAAATTAAAGCTGACATACCTTCCTTAATTCTTCCCAAGGTGCTTGGGTATGATTTTTATTTAATGCTTCTTTGTCACTAAAAAGATATGGGATATGAGCTAACACATGAAACTGTTTCAGGTAATAGAAATTGGCTTGAAAACTAAGACCAAAATGTGAAAAATACCACAAAGGCAGGAGGTTTAACTCAAGTAGAAGCAGGTTTCTGAAATCTTAACATGTAGATTGATGCAGAGCTCTCTCTACAGTGCTGGGCAGAATTTTGCAAGAGTTCTTGTTTTTTTGTGACATTTTCCTTGTGTGTATAGCTGCTGAAGCTCAGCCCTATTGTGCCATTACATTTTCCTTTTCAGATTCACCACCATTGATGGTGGGTCAGAAACATCATCCATGTACACAAAGGACATTGCATTGTCACACTTGAAGATAGAAAAGAAAGGAATCTTCAGTCACTAGGCAGGCTGACCTCAGGGCTGTGAAGCAAATTATGCCAGTCCAGGATGTCTGCTCAGAGGATCACTGTGGTGTGGCATGTGATAAATGAGTGGTTTTCATGGCCTCGGGCTCCTTCCCAGGAGAAAGAGTCTAAGTTGGAAAATGATTTTAGCAATCATGGTGGGTAAGTGTGACAGAACTCAGTACCACCCCCTATCTCCCTGCTTGCATGAGGAATGGCAGGACTGGGTCTTAACTTCTAGCATGTTCAATAAAAGATGAGAAAAATAATCTTCCCTATTCATTCCCCCTCTCTGAGATAAAAACTTGCCCAAGCATAATAACACCTTTTTTTTTTTTTTTGAGACGGAGTCTTGCTCTGTCACCAGGCTGGAGTGCAGTGGTATGATCTCAGGTCACTGCAGCCTCTGCCTCCTGGGTTCAAGTGATTCTCCTTCCTCAGCCTCCTGAGTAGCTGGGACTATAGGTGCATGCCACCATGCCCAGCTTATATTTATATTTTAAGTAGAGACAGAGTTTCACCATGTTGGCCAGGATGGTCTCGATCTCTTGACCTCATGATCCACCTGTCTTGGCCTCCCAAAGTGCTGTGATTACAGGTCTGAGCCACTGCACCAGCCAGAATAGCATTTTTTTCATATCAGATATTTTGCTCATTAAGAGAGAAGGGCCTGCCAAATGCTTGTCTTTCCAACAGAGGTTAGAAACCGGCATCGACAAAATGGCACTCAGTTTTTCACCTCACCTCAGTATGGAAAGTCTTTGTATTCAAGTACCATCAAAACCTAAAGGAATATGAAAAACCACTTTATCTTTTGAGAGACTCTAAACATGGGACAAGTTTGTTTTATTCACAGATTTAAGAATGGGATTTAGTATTAGGAGAAAATAGAAGTTGAATATTTATAGTACTCTTGACCTTCTTATGTACAGAAGACTTGAAGCAAGCCTGGGCTTGGAGGGAATTTTTTAAATCTTTTCTCTTTTCCTGTGCTTTTGGGAGTGATGTTAAACTCTGCCATCTGTAGGACATGTGCATTTTAAACCTCTTTTACTTAAAGCTTCAGCTTTTTGGGAAAGTTTTTGTTTTTGTTTATGGTACCTAAACAACAGAAATTAGCCTCCATCTCAGATAGTCTTTGCATTATTAAAATTCAGTTTGTTATACAGTGCTTTAATGGGCTCTTTAGGGCCTTTACTTAGTAATGTTATATACCAGGAACTATTAAAACATTTCAAGTAAAACAGATTCACCAGTTAAGTGCTCTGTTTTACTGTGGTTATGAATGAAAAAGACAAACTAGTTATCGTCACTTAAAAAATTGTAATCTATTGCAAAGGTAGTTTTCTCATATTAAGTAACTTAGTCACATAATTCTGGGAAAGTCCTAGAGAGTTTATTACTCTCTCTTTTTTATTCATATGTTTTAGAAGCCAAACAAACTAATTAAAACAATTTAACCTATTGTAGGTTATTTTATGAAATGTTTAATTTCTTAATCTGAGACAAGTATTTCTTCTGCCGACAAGAATGTGGCACCATATTATTTTCTTCAGCTGGTGTGTATTTAAAGATTTTGAATGCCTTTAAAAATACCTAAGTGCTAAATTGGTAAGGTCAACCAGGTGCAAGGGAGTGGAGAGTAGGGAGGAAGGTGAATATACAGTAAAATAACACTTCATTTTTAAATGATCTAGCTCACTTTTTCTTTCAACCAAAAAAGAGTGATAGCTCCTCATCAAATATTTACTTAAATATTTGATATTCAAACCTTCTTGAACCAAGTTGGCAACCTACAGAGCTGGGCCCTGTGTGCCCTCTTTTTAAGTCAGTGGGGTGGCAGCCCAGTATAGCACAAGAGCTATATAAGTCAGGCAACAGCTACCGCTTCTATTCTTCACTCTGCCATTCATTAGATGAGTGACCTTGAGCAAGTCATTTAGCTTCTTTTGGGCCTTGTTTCCTTATTAGTAATAATAGAGGCTTAGACTAGATTCCTTTAACAGATTCTACAGGGCTGCTGATATGCATGTTTTGGTGAGACATAAAAAGCAGCCCCTGTCTTCAAGGAAGTGAGAGTTTAGTTGGAAACACATCCATAAAAACAAATGTATGCAAAAAAAATGATTTTGAGACTATTACAGAAATTTGTATGATGTGCATTGGGTGCGCCAAAAGAAAAGTTGTCAATCCTATCTTGGTTTCAGTAAGAGAGATAAAATTCGCTTAACAGATGAAATGCCTGAACTGAGTTTGAATGACACCAACCAGATGAACATGGGGATAGAAAGTATAAGAGCACAGGTCTATAGGAGTGAGTCAACATAAAGCCCCAGGACCTAAGAGGGGTCCTTTATGGCTGGAATGTAAGTACGAGATAAAATATGCAAAGGATCATTGGAACAAATGGAAAAGCCTTTCTATGACATAAGGATTCCAGAATTTGTGAGATGCTGCAACAGAGTTCTAAGTAGATTTTGTGAACTGTTCATATATGTGTTCTAGAAAGTTCATTCTTGCAAAGCATGGCAAAGGCTTGGCAAAGGTGAGCAAGGAAACCATTTAGGAGACTACTGCAGAGGTACATGGAAGAGATGATAAAGGTCACAGCAGTAGCCATCGAGTAGAAGGAACAGAACTATAAGATGTGAGGAAAGTAATTTCTATCAAATCACTGATTAAATGAGGGTTGAGGAAAGAGAAGGAAAGCCTGTAACACCCTTTCAGCTTTCATCTCCCGTGAGTCAGTTATTCCAAGACTGTTAGATTACATACTGAAACCTGTTGATTCAAGGAAAGATTTTCATAAACACACTTAATGGAAATGTATTTTTAGATCTTGATAGATATAATGGCATATTGTTTTGAATTTGTTGCTTTTCAACTATTGGAGTCATTCTCTTTTTAAAGGGAACCCTGTAATGGTAGTGCAGAATGAGTCAGGTATTAAAGTTAATTTGTCATTTAGAAGACATGCCATAGGCAAGTAAATAGGTACTATAAAAACACCTTGAATCATGTGGTGCTCTGTTAAAGGGCAGAAAAAAAAAATCCATTTGTGCTTACGTTTAGAAATTCCATGAGGTAGGTCAATATAAATACCCAAGAGACTCTGAGAGCCAGAAACAGGAGCAGCCTATAAACAGTATCCACATAACCTGAAGACAGAACTCATACTAATTTTTTCCTTTTTTACTCTGGGTACATTTGTTCCTTATCCTACCATGAGTGCTGTCTTTATATTATTCCATTACTTTCTGCCAAATATCTTGAAAGTATCTCTCTTTTATCCCATCTTATTCACTCAAGCCCACTGTAAGCTGGCTGCCACCCAGAACACACCAATAAGGTACCTCTGGCAAAGGTCACCAGCGTCTTCCTAATTTCCAAATCCAGTGGATGTGTGTCACTCCTCATCTTACTTGACCTTTATGCTATGTTATGAAACTCTCCTCATTTGCCCTCTGTGTGTGACATCAGGACTGCCCTGATTTTCCCTCACCTCTGTCTCCTTTGTCACTGTCAGGTCCATGGGCTGCTCTTTCAAACTCTACACTCTCCCTGGGTCATTTCATTTATACATATGGCATCTATATATAGGTGATGTTCATTCTTCTGGCCTGAGTCATGCCTCTATGTTTGAGAAATGAAAATCTAACTTTCTTTTGGACATCACACCTGGTTGTCCCTCAGGCAACTCAAATTGAACACATCCAAAACTGAACTCCTTCTTTCTTCTTCTCCTGCATTCCTCAGTAGGTATATGTAGCTTTTTCTGTTTCCTTCATGCATACTTCCCCACTGCGTGCCTTCTAAGCCACCTTTGATCCTCCAGATATGTTGTAATCATTATAAACTCTGAGTCTTTGCACATGCTCAGAAGCCTTCCTGATACACACACATTTTCTTCATCTGGATGAATTTGATGGGACTTTCAGGCCTTTGTGAAGGTATTACCTCCTTTGGAAAACTTTCCTGCCCCTAGACTCATGTTGTTCGATGCCCGTCTTTCTTTTGTCATTTTATAGTACTTTATACTGCATTGCAGCAGTTCTCACTGGTTTAGGGGGTGAGAGAACAAGTGGTAGGATGATTTGCACCCACCTCTAGGGAAATTTGACAATATCTGGAGACATTTTTGGTTATAGCAAGGGGTTAGGATGCTACTGGTATCTAGTGGGTAGAGGCCGGGGATGCTACCTACATCCCTATAATATTCTACAGTGCATAGCACCCCCACAGCACTGAACTATTCAGTTCAAAATGTCGTTAATACCAAGGTTGAAAAACTCTGCTCTGTTGTAATTATCTACTTATTTTTCTGTTTCTCCCACTACACAATAAGCTTTTGGAGACAGGGACTATGTCTTCTTCAACAATGTGTACACAAGAAGTAGCATGTTGTTTGGCATATGGTAGATGCTCAGTAAATATGAATGTATACACTGAGTTGGTATGTTGTTGGATGGTTTGAATGGCTTTTCAATCTGGCCCAGAGAGAAAACGTGTAATTATATGTAGCCTGAGGGCAGTAAGATCTGAGGTTTCACTCCTGAAATGGACCTGATGCCAATTCTGCTGTTTGAGGTGCTGATCATGGGGAGAAGTAGAAGGACTCAAATTATGGATGCTTGTTTCTATTTTGTTGTCTGTATAAGTATATATAATTGTATTTATTTAGATATTTACCTGTATTACTTGTTGAGTGAGGTATGACAATGTACATGTTTGTATTGCTAGTACCCAACAATAGGTCTGAGTACCTATTATATGCAAGATATTTTAGCATGCTGTTGTGGGAAAACAACGTTTGGATTAATTTCTGGATTAGTTGAAAAGCGAGCCATATAACCCTAAGCAAGAATCATAGCCTCACTAATCTTCAGTATTCTCAACTAATAAGCATAGAGTTGTTTTGATGGTTACATAAATGAAAATATATAAAGTACTTGATATATAGCAAGTCCTCAATAAATGTTACTTCCTTCTGCCTCTTTTCCAAACTCTCTATATTAGTTAGAAATTGCATTTGACACAGAAACAGAGCCCTGATAACAATGACTTAAATTGATAGTTTATTTTTCTTCCACGTAAAAGAAGTCTGGAAGTCTGAAATACATGATTGGTTTGACGACTCCTCAGAGTCATTAAAAAATCCCATCCCTTTTTAGCCTCAACATTTTACTGTGCCTAAAGTGTGGCCCTGGTACTCAAAATGCCTGTCACTTCTACGTGCCAAGCAGCAGACTGTAGGACAAGGTGAAGAAGGTCATGCCTTCTCTCTTTGAAAGAACCATCCAGAAGAATTTCTGCTACAATAAGTATTCTTCTACGTAAATTCCTTAAGACCTAGCATCTCAAATATAAAGGAAACAAATGTTGTTGTACCCTTCTATACCAAACATTATTTTATGGCCTCTAAGTGAGTGAGTGTATGTGTGTGTGTATATGTGTGTATGTATTCCCAATATTTAAATACAGACTTATAGTAATGGAGCTCATTATTTCTAACACCAAAAATTATTTCATTTTAAAAATCCTATTTCTCACTGACACGGCCTGGAAATAGTGATATCCCAGTAGCAAGGAGCACACCCAATGCCCAGCTCTGGGTTTCTAAATACCAGTTCTCTAATAAAAGGAACGAGAAAGCCTTGAAGGTCAGGATTAACATCACAGTGATAAATTATGTTGCCATCATCCAACACTTTAGTATTGTGATGAAAAGCGCACTTTATGTCTGTGGTATTCTTTTAAAAAACTCAACATGCCAATTCAATTATGAGAAAAACATTAGACAAACCTAAACTGAGGGACATTTACAAAACTGATCAGGTGATCAGTACTCCTCAAACCATTCAAGGTCATAATAAAAAATGAATGAATGAGAAGATGTCACAGACTAGGGGAGACTAAGGAAGCATGATGAAAAGAGAAAGAGCAGTAGTTAAAAAAAAAAAAAAGCTAGTGAAATATAAATAAAGTCTGGAATTTAGTTAGTAGAAATGTAACAATATTAGTTTATCTTGTTTTAATTCCACAATGTATACATACATCAAAATGTTACATTAAATGCCACAAATGTATATAATTTGTATTTGTCAATTTAAAAGCAATAGTAATAGACCAGCCTGGCCAACATGGTGAAACTATGTCTGTACTAAAAATACAAAAGTTAGCCAGGCATGGTGGAGCACGCCTGTAATCCAGCTACTCTGGAGGCTGAGGCAAGAGAATTACTTGAACCTGGGAGGCAGAGGTTGCAGTGAGCTGAGACCACACGATTGCACTCCAGCCTGGGCAACAAGAGTGAAACTCCATCTGAAATAAAAACAAACAAAACAAAACAAAAAAACAATATTGATTTCTTAATGACAAAATTACCATGGTAACATAAGACGTTAACATTAGCGGAAATGAAGTAAGCAGTATATGAGAAATCTCTGTATTATCTTTGTAATTTTTCTATAAATTTAAAATTATTCCAAATTATAAAGTTTATTTTTAAAATGCAGATTACTGGCATACATTGAAAACTGGTTAATTTTGTAGGGCATTATGTATACTGGATGCATTTGAATATAATTTCCAGGTATGCAGGGACTTTGTCTAATTTGTTCCTTCATGTCTCCTCAAGAACTAAAAAAGTACATAAGGATAATACCAGGGAAGAAAGCACACACTCAGAAAACCCCTCTGATCTGTTTCTGAGTTACTGTGAGTGCTCAATGTATTATTCTGTAAATTGTTATAGCATCCTGACTATCAGCTCTCCATTTCATAGTCCAGGAGAATCAACATACTTTTTCTCCATAATTTTCCTAATGGAACATTTTATGAAATGTAGGTCCTGGAGGAGTTGGTAACCAACTGCTAGACACTTTATTAGAAAAATAAGGGTTTGTAGCACTAATTCTAATCCAAGGAAATTGAAGCCTTTTTATAATCCTGTGAGATTAATAGATCAGGGGTTGAAAACTGCACAGTTCTAATTTTCTATAAATTAGTCATTTTCTCTCTATTAGTGTAAAAAAGATCTAATAAGAAAGGTACTTGATTAAAAAATCAGCCTTACCACTTGCTACTGAAGTGGTTATGAGGAAGTTTTAAAATCTCTCTAAACCTAAATTTGCTAGTAAAATTGGAGTAGTGAGACCTTGCAAGGTATCTGTACAGTCCTCTATTAATGAAAATACAGGGTAATTTACTACAACAAGAGCTCAATAATAACATGGTTTCCATAGACGGAGGCTTCTTTCTGTCTCTCCTAACAATTTGGAAATGGTATTACAGCTTACTGGGAGCCCAGTCTACTCCATCTTGTTGCTTATGCACTTCTGGTGTGCAATCATTTTTTGCAGGCTTAACTCATTACCACTTACACATTCCAGATTAACAAAAAACAGAACGAAAAAGGAAGGAAATACACCTTTCTTTCTAAGGGTATGATCTGGAAGTTATCACTTCTACTCATATCCCGTTGGCTGGAGCTCAGTCATTGTAGCCCCAGCTAGCTGCAAGGATTGCTGGGAAATGGTTTCTTTAGCTAGGAAGCTATTTGCAGAGCTCTTACTTCTGGTATTATGGAGATTGGAAAGACAACTAGCAGTGCCTACCATAACTACCTGGAGTAGTGCCTCACATGGAATAAATGCTCAGCAAATGACATTCTCATTAAATCATCTGAATGATAATTACTGTGAAAAGAATAGGTAAGGAGAAACATTTTACCAACTATGACTTTTAAATCACTCAGAATTAAGGATAGACCTTCCTTGGAAGCTATGTGTGCATTTGAAAATTTGTTCATCTTCTTGTAAATTAAAACGCAGCTTTCCAAAAATATGATCTTCTATTCTCTTAAGGAAAATAAGCTGCAGGAGTAATTTTTTAAAGTGTTCTTGTTTTTGTATGTAACAGCTAGTTTCCCTTCCAGCTCAGGAAACTCAATAGATTTAGAAGGAACCATGCTTGGTAAAAAGGAAAGATACAAAGTAAACTGTTACTTATTTTTAATGTAGAAATTCTTTTGTTGCACAGTTGTAAATTCTGTAATCATAATTTTTCTCCTGTCTACTCTTTCCATGGATTCAGTTTCAAGCTTTTAGCCATAATTTGTATTTACATACATGGGACTGCACTTTTATTGATCCGTTTTCATCTTTCTTGGTTTGGTTTGTTTCCTGAGGATGTTTACAGTAACATGCTGAACTTGGACAGTTGCATTCCAGGGAAAGTAGTTTATACTAAGCCCCATTCATCATAACCTTGCCTAGGACATTCTTCCATTCCATAGGCCACAACTCCAGATTGTCAGTCCCTCATGTGATTTGTCAGACCACACTGCTCCCCAGCTGGCAGCCCGACAGGGTTCACTTGGCTCTGCTCTTTGCAACATGATGGGTGAACATGATACCAGCTATATTAGTTTGCCTGGGCAGCCGTAACAAAATACCACAGACTCGCTTAACAAATTTCTCATAGTTCTGAAGACTGAGAAGTCCAAGAACAAGTCTTCAGCCAATTCAGTTTCTGGCAAGGGCTCTTTTCTTGGCTTGCAGATGTCCCCTTCTCACTGTATCCTCTGATGTTAGGAAGAGAGAGCTCTGATATCTCTTTCTCTCCTTATAAGAAGACTAGCCCTATTAGATTAGGGCCCACCTTTTTTACTTTATTTGATCTTTATCACCTCCTCACCTGGCTTCCTGGCCTAACTACAATTACAGTCACATTGGTGGTTAGGACTTTTAAAATTTAAATTATGGAGGTAAGCAGGACATAAATACTCAGCCTATACCACTGGTCATTCTTTTATTTATTACCCGCAAAGAGTGAGTATTTTTTCTATTATTTTCCCTGTGCCATTCTGGGCAACCTGCCTAAAATTTCCTATGGTGGAAGATTGTGCCAGTGGCTTCCTAAACTCTCTTTTTCTAATGAGATCTCTGGTTTAATGTCAGTGTTTGGACCCGCAGAATACCTTGGGAGTTATAAAATGTTAAGAAATTAAAATAAAATGATATTTGTAGAGCACTTTACACTTCTTGCTTAAATTATTTCTTTAATCTTTATGGTAATTTGATGAGAACGATTGGGATGCTGCATTGGCTCTATTTTACATATTAGAAAATTGAAGTGTGGAATGCTCACTGATTTCTCTAAGGTCTCAGGACTAATAGTTGATCAACACTGAGACTCCATTCCAGACCTTCAAATTTCTAGATCACATCTGACCAAATATGAGCTGAATTTGGCTCTGGAGTCACTAAAAATTTGGTTTCAATCCAACTTCTGTCACATATTAACAGTAAGTGGGAAAGTTACTTAACTCATTAAAATCCTCAATCTTCTCTGTGAGATGCAAATAATAAGGTCCACCTTATAGTGTTCTAATGAAAATCAAATTATGTAATGTGTAGAAATAACTTAGCAAAGCATCTGCTACATAGAAAATTGTTCAAAATTGTTGGTTATTATTTTCAAGCACATATCAAATCCTATTCATTGACTTTAACTCTGAATTTATGTTTTATTGGACTTTAGAATAAAGTATTATTTAAATTATATGAGCTATGGACAGATCTCCAAATGCTTTACAAATTTATAAGTGTTATAAAATTTATAATATGGATTTTATTGAGATATGAGCATCCTAATTGTCAACATCTGTCTCTTTGTGTATATTTATTTATATATTTATTCAGGTATATATTCATGCCTTGTCAAGCAACAGATTAAAGCAGTTAACAATTGGCAGATATAATAATCAGCTTATATTTTAAGCTATATTTTCAGTTATATTTTAAGCAAGCAAGTGGAATATTTTAGTTATCTAACTTTGATATGGTCATTTCATTATCTAGCTTTAGATTGAGGTCATTTTGTTCTCGTGAATAAAAGAAACTGAGGTTGGTATTCTTCGTTTTTCTCTCACACCAGTAAGCCAACAACGTTCAATATATGCTAATAATTATGATGAAAAAATATTAAGGAAGCAAAGATTTAGCTACTTGAAATTTGGTGTACTGAAAAGCCTAATTAATATGATTTTCAGTTTTTCTCCACATTAGCCAGGATTTAATCTCCATCAAAATACATATTTTTCTATTAGTCTAATTCTACAAACCCAACATAAGAGATTATTGAGTGGAAGGTACTCTTCCGATGTGCCCATATTTGTCAGGTAATTTAATGTGTATGTCAGGATAAAGTAACAACACATATTTTAATTTGTTTTGCACTTCATTCCTGATTCTCATATGGATATAATTAGGAAATTTTATACACTTCTAGATTTAATATGTGTGTATGTTTATGGATATGCAAGTCAGAGAATGTTCTTATTCAGATAATTAGTTCTAGTTCAGATTTCACGGAGGAGGTCAAATAAGCTTTTCTCAGGTAGAAGAAACTATACCAAACCAAGAGTTAACACACTTGATGCAAAGTTTATTAGCAATGTAAATGTCATTACCTCTGATTTGTGATCAGCTGAACAAACAGTGAAGGGCCACTGTGACTTTCAAGCTTTAGGAACAGAATCTAATGACCTTAGAAAGCAAAAGAACTTTTTCCCATTAGGTATGGAAGTTATTCAGTTCTGACCATCATCATGATTGGCAATTAATAATGCAAATGACTTGCGTTGATCCAAAATGGTTCTCAGTATCTGGGCAGGGCAACTATGACTGTGTATATGAGTGAGGTAGATTGTAACAAAATTGTTTTCATTCTATGTCTCATAGTCTCAGAGTGACTGTACACACATGGACAGGTACCACATCCATTCTCCAGTGGTCTTGATTTGGGAGGGCAAGATGAATATTCCTACTACGTTAGTTTGCTTTTGTGTATAATTGCAATAGTTTTAAGATATGGCTTAAATTGTAGTGTATACTCAGAAAGGAGAGTTACTTACCTTGTATGTAACTCACTCATTGCCCTTGTAATATATTTGTTTTCTTTTCCCAACTACCTTCTTAAGAGCAGGGACCCTGTCTTAGTTAGGATGAACACAGGCACTGGTTCATAGCAGAGGCTTAAGAAATATTTGAATGAATGTATAAATGGGTTAGAGCTTCTGAATGGAAGCCTATAGTACTTAAATGTACAACATACATAAATATAAACATTATCCGAAGAATCTCTCAATGTGTATATGGATGCACAAACACACATATACATCCCATGTTCACGAGTTAAGGAAAGTGATTAATGTCTAAGGTGTCTAGCCAACAGTAATAGTATATGATTATGTAATTAAGTAATAAGTAATTGTGAAGGAAGGAAAAACCATTTAGAAGTTTGATTGCTTAATATGAAAAATTGATATATGTTAGCTTATAAACATTATGAGAGTTAAATATATCAGCCTAAGAAAACTTACAGAAATGCAAACACATTGACATTTATTCATAGCCACAGTTTTGGGTTTTTTGTTTGTTTGTTTGTTTTTAGTAAAGATGGCACAAACCACTAAACAATTAGTTTTTTCATTGTTTTCCTTACTGTGGCTATAACTAGTATTCATATTAGTAATTTATTAAAAATACTGATACATAATTATCCAAACTTTTGTAAAAAGCAATCATAGTTTTTTTCTGATAAGAATAAGCAATTTTGCAACTTATAAGGTTTTAATAAACCCTTAAATTAACCTTATTTTTTCCCCAAGATTAGCAATTATAAAGAGGCATAGGTCCAGTTTTCACATTTTCTACCAGAAATATACCAACATGCATGGGCAGTGTTTCTCTTTAAAGTAGATATTGGCACTATGTAAATAGAGAATTACAGTAATAGGTCTTATAGAAGGAAAGGAACTATATTCATGTACTTTTTGGCATATGCTATTAGAGCAACTTTATGTTTCAGCGTGAGATTTATATGTCTGATACATAATCAACTTTATATCAAGTACTCTCATTAGAACTAGAAGTAGCTTTAAATGGAAAAAAATATTATTCCACCATCTCAGAAAATAGTTTGGGCTTATTCCTCACTAATTTTGACCTTAAAAAATAATATCTCTTTAGTACACCTGGGCCTGGGTGCCCTGCTTATTGTCTCATAGAGGGTTCTAAAGCTTCATGGAAAGTCTTTTACTCTATTAGCCCAATGTTATAGGGCTCTTCTCCATGCATAAAGATTCATTTGCAGATAATGATACTTTCTACTGCCTCAATATATTTTCATATCCAGTTTTCTCCTAGATTCCTTATATATCATCTGAGGAATGCTTAAAGCCATCTGTTATGAGATTTTCTTCAAACCTTCTCTAGCAAAAGGACTGGTTTTTATCATAACACACTTAATTAACACCTTGATCAAGGAGGCAAACAGTGCAGCAGAGATTCCTGAAACAAGAAGATCAATTGGACTTACCCTGTGTTTGTTGAACCACCTGAATTTTATAATCCCATGTGGATATGGGTTTAGAGCTGAGATCCAAACACCTCCTGCTTCCTGGTCTCTTCCCTGAATTGTTTCTATATTATCAGTATCTCCTTGCTACCGGTTTTCTCTGAAGTCATTAGAGACTATGTTGAATCTATGAATCATGTTCACATTTGTTAGTCATTGAATAAATATTTGTCCAGAACTGGGTGTATAACTGTTCTTATATAAAGATGCCCATAATATAATGCAGTAATGGTGATGTGAATATAGGTATTACAGGAACAAAGTGAAGGAATACTTCATCCAACCTTAGTGAGTCAAAAAGATACTTCCTCTCTTAAAGATGTATAGAAACAGTCAGATTTATGACCATGTAGGCTATGTTAGTGTAAATGACGTGAGGAAGGTAAAGTCCCATGGGCATGGACACCCCAGCTGTCTTAATTAGGCCACATTCCCAACATCATGCATTAGATGTGGCTCAACGCCCCTAGCCCTTAGCAAATCTATGTCAAATGAATAAATGGAAAAAACATATTTTAAGCAGGAGAGTGATGTGGTTCACTTTTTATTTTTAGATATATTGTTCTGGCAGTGGCGTGGGAGATGGATTTAAAGAGATTAAAACTGGAGTGAAGGGGTCCAGTAATGATGGGAAGAGATGAGTCTGAACTAGGGCAGAAGGCAGTCATAGGGATGGACTTGAGACATACTGAACATCTAAGACCTGGTGACTGTGTACCTGTAGGAAGAAAAGGAGAAACATGGAGCAAGTGTTATGGCACAGTTGCCATCATCTAACTTAAAGAATACAAGGAGAGGAGTTATCTAAAGGAAAAAACAAGTTAAAGTTTTTATGCAACATATTATAATTTAAATGTGTTCCAACTTTTACTTTTTAAACGAACCCATGAGGAAATTCTAATAGATTTTTAATGAATATCTTGTAGCACTTTAAAATTTTTAAATATCCCATGGGCATTATACCAGCACTGGATCAAGAATATAAACTAAAAACATGGGTACCTCGCTTTAAAAAAAAAACACAACAACAAAAGTCTTTTAAGACTATGGAAACACTTGGGCATAACTACCACTTATTCTTCATGCAGAAATCTTGGTAAAGAGAAAATTGTATTAATTCTTTCCTCCCTTTTGCTTTCTTTTTTTATTTCTTGATATTCTTCTCCTGGGTCTGGCATTCTGCAGTAGAGTAGACAGAATCAGCTACCACTCCCAGACAAGTGGCCTTTGAAAGCTTCTCCTGTAGGAAGAAAAGCTTTCCAAGGAAAGGAGCAATGCTTGCAGGCCAAGGAGAATTCCAAATAAATAGCATTTCTACTTCTGCTTCTCAATCTGGTTTTAACATTTGGTGAGGGGCAAAACAAACCCAACCAAACAAAGCTATTGTTCACTTGAACTTAAAAGTTCAAATAATGTTACATTTAATTTGTAATCAGATCATTATAACTATAGTTGAAATATCTAATTCTGGTATAGTGAAGATTTGTAAGAAATCTTGTTTAATTTTTTTCTCACTTTTTAGCACTGCTGTCTTCCTCTTCTACATGTATGTTTTAGTATCACAGAATGAGTAATTTTATTGCCACATCGCAGAGCAAATTCTCTCAGCCCAAATAAATTTGGCTTTCGGCATGGTTATGGGGCATCCAGTTGGCAATACCCAGCAGGTATCTGGATATACAGAACTAAGGACTGGGGCAGAGT
Source organism: Cacajao melanocephalus (assembly GCA_963573385.1). NCBI lineage: Eukaryota > Metazoa > Chordata > Mammalia > Primates > Pitheciidae > Cacajao > Cacajao melanocephalus. The sequence goes on from CAUYLG010036215.1 coordinate 59,696, forward strand.
CCTGAGCTCTGAGAAGCAGTCATTGGCAGAGAGATGATACCCTGAGAGGCAGGGAGACCATCCAGAGAGGGTAGAGGGCCACCAGCAAGACTGATGTTGGCACCTGAACAGTATCAACATACACAGAAATGAAAGAAGAAGGGCAGTTCTAAAAAGAGAAAGCAATTTGATTAGAGGACTAGAAGAGGGCCTGGAGAGAGAAATATCCTAGAAGGCAAAGCTTCAAGAACTTAAAGAAGGAAGGAGTAAGAGAGCAAGTGCAAACAGTTTCTCGCCTTAGGTAAAGCCCTGACTCCCTAACATCACTCCTTCCTTCCCTAACTCCTCAGAACCTTAAGAGAAGACAGTAATTAGTTGTTGTTGTGTCCTTACTTATAAATGTTCGCAATCTATGCTATATGAAGGATATAATTTCTTGGTTGTACAAGTATGACTTCAGATTAACTTCCTTAGTATTGCTTCCACCTAGTTTGTTTATAGGCTTTGTGGCTTTTAATGGTCTTTTCCTGTAAGTAGCTACAGTTGATTTGACTGTAGTACAAGTTCTTCAATATTCATTATTTTAGCGGTTACCCAGCAGATTTTATCATTGTTTACTCAGAAATGTTTTTTTAGCCCACTCTGCTCCTTATTCAGGATAAAGCAGATAAATACCTTGCTCAGAGCCAAACAGGAATACTTTAGATTCTGCTTTCATAGACTTTCTACTTTATTTGCACTGACTCCTAAAAATATTGAAAAAGATAAATAGAAAGTTTATTTAATTGTCTGAGTTCATTTATTGTTCTGAGCAACAACAATACTCCCTATCTGATCAGTATCACTTGTGATCCATATTTTATCCACGGAAAGGTAGAGTTTTGTTTTTCCCCAAATAGATTGTGGTTTAACCTATACTTGCCCTGCTATAAAATGTAGTTTGTGTGCAAAATTCAAACCCCTTAATCCAGGTCTGAGTCATACTTCTATTAAAACACCCTCAAATAGTTAATTTTTATTTGCCCATTCCTCATGGGTAAAGATTTTGTTATGGATCTTAAACAGCATTACAGTAAAGGAGTGATTTTAAAAGTCATCTCTCTTGGTTCACAAGGATATAGTTCTGTGTAAAGAGAAAATAAAATAGATATTATAATAATGCTATACTTTTTATCCACTGTATGTCAGAGCTCCTTATTAACCTTATTTTTATGGTATTTTGGTGAGTTTGTTTTGATTCTAGTTCTCATATTCGCAGAGACCAGAATGTAAAAAAATTAAGACTTTTATCCAAAGCCACATAGGCATTAGATCTGAGTAACTTTGGCATTGCTGACACACTACTTGTCTTTTTCCTCCAAGCTTACTTAAAATATTTATGAAGCCTTTGAAAGCCTTCTCATCCGTTTTTTATTTTTCCCTTAGAGTATTGATTTCTATTTTTTTAACTTCAAAAATTCACATCGCACAATTGTTAAAAAGTTTGAAAATGACTTTCTTAAATTTAGCTTTTAATCTAAATTTTTTATTTTTAAAAAGACCTAATTTTATAGCACATGATATAGCTAATAAAACAAACATTCATCAATATTGAGCAAAATGATAAATTTTACTTTTGAAAGTTTGTTTTCAAGAAAAACTGAACCTATCCTTTAGTTTTTTGTTTCTTGGTTTTTCTTTTTTTCCTGGTAGCTGCTGGCCTCACAAAGTATTGTTAGCATATCAGTTTGGTGTTTTGGCAAAATAAAAATTACACTAATCCTTTCATCCCAAGTCTAAGTGCTATTGCTTAAAATTTTTCTTCTGGAATTTTTCATGTGAAGTTCTTGGAGATTAAGAAAAGATAATAATTCAGATCTATTAATAAAGATTAATTGCTGCAAGAGATGTACTGTGAAATGCATATGCAAAGTCTGAGAAGACATGTTAGAGAACATATGAAGTAGCCATTCCTAAGTTACTTTCTTCATCTTTAAAGTATCAGCATTTATTAGGTTAACATCAAATACTTGAGAGCTGATTCTTGAAATCATTGACCAAATCTGAATTCTTGCTATAAAATTTGAAATGCCTGAAAATCAAATGTAATTGTGGAAATTCAGATACTTTGTTATTTATTAAATGGTCCTGGTAATTTTAATGATAGCCACATATTTTAAACAAATGATTATCTTTGAAAGAGGAATTATAAATGAGAGCCTAATTCAAGAATTCCCTTTTTTCATGGCTGTTGTTTGCCCTTCTTTTTGGTGGTACTGAAAAAAAAAATAGGGTTTAGTGGGAAGGGGAGGCCTGCACAGTCTAGCACACAGGAGTTACACCCTGAGTCTTGGTGGTGATATGGGAAGGTAAGAAGCAAAATCTCTGAGTTGGAGGGGTTTTTAGGTCAAAGCTTAGACATGACATTTCCCTCCAAGCTGAGCTCTCCTTCTGTGTTCTTTCTCCATGATAGGCCCCTCCATCTACCCAAGCTGGGAGTCTTGATGAATAGTACATTGGATATTAGCCCCATTTCTAGTCAGTTATCATGTCCTTTTGAGTCTATCTCTTTTGTCTGTATTGTTTTCTCATTACAGCCTAACCCTCAGTTCAAATTGTCTCTCAATGGATTACTATAATGCCTTCTACTTGAACTCCTTAGCTCTATCAGCCTCTTTTTTTCTCACCCAGCCTTCACCATGAGCTCCTCTTGCACATAGACATAATTCATTCTCCAACCACTGATGTTCCTAACATGAAGGCCTCATCATGGCGTGCCCTTGTTTAAAATCTGTCTTTGACTCTTCACTGCCTTTAGGATAATTCTAAACACATTAAACTGACTTATAGGACTTGAATTGGTCTGATCCCAGCTTACCTCTCCAAGAACATTTCTTACCCCAGAGAAAACTTTAGTCAATACTGAAAATCTTTCATTTCAGGACACCATTCTTATTTTGGCTCCAGGTCTGGCTTTATGTGTAGTTTTCTCAAAACATACCTCAATCAGTTCTTCTTCTTCTATCATATTCCCTTTTGCCTAGGTAAATTCTACTCTTCAAGTTTTCAGTTTAGACTTTACTTTTTCAAGAAAGCCTTACTGGACACCTATGAAAGAATTACGTACCCTTAGCATATCAGTATTTTTCCTATTGCTACATTATCACTCTGTATCTTATTATTTATTTTATTTTATTTTTTAAAGACAGGGTTTCGCCATGTTGGTCAGGCTCGTTTTGAATTCCTGACCTCAGGTGATCTGCCCGCCTTGGCCTCCAAAGTGCTTGGATTACAGGCGTGAGCCACCATGCCCGGCCCACTCTGTATCTTAAATGCGTGTACGTTCAAGTGAACCCTTCACAAGGCAGTTAGCTCCATGAAGGCATAGTCTCAAGGTTTCTGGTCCATCATTATATCCTTAACACCTAGTACAGTATGTGGCTTTTAGCCATCATTAAAAGTCAGTTGGATATTTGAATAGATGGATTTTTTTTTATTTATAAACATCTGAGAAAGCCAAGTATGATTTTAGAATTACTAGACACCTCAAAGTTCTGTACCAGAATATGGAAGCATAAAGTGGCTCCTGGCCCACCTCTTGTGCTGTTTAGCAAGAAGGTAGACGCCTAGTTCTGACTGCCAACCTCCAACTACATTTCCTGAAAATAGCCATTTTGAGGCTACTCCCAGGCCCACACAGGTGTTGTCAGAAAAGGAGGGGATATGGAAAAGAGACCTACGCAGGACTTAGAAGTAGTCCCAGGGCCATTAGGGCATGAACTTATAGAATCCCAGGAACCCAGGATGTGGTCTAGAAGGAATGAGGGGGAAGGCATAGACAATGTGGGCTGATCCTTTTGGCCTACGGACTGGGTAGGAGTATGGCCAGAGAGGGTTGTGTCTAAGAGCCCTACTCCAAGCAGGAGATGATCTGGATTTGCTCTAGAGTTGTACTCCTAGTGTATATTTGTGAAAGTATAGCATTAAAAACAACTGTTTAATATTATATTTGTAAATCCCCATCTGAAAATATGAATAGAACTTAAAGGTTGTAACTAACCTTTTAATTGTTTGTATTTCAAGACCACATGACTCTCTGTTCTGTTGTGTTCTGGGAAGCAGTTTCAAGTACTGCTTAAGAGCACAGTGTTTAAAGACAAACAGGGGTATGAGTTGTGAGCTCGTTTTTGTTCTGAATCGTCCCGTTGCTGGCTATGAAGCCCTTGGCAGAGTGCTTCATCTGCTGAATAGAGGTAATCTTCCTTTGGGCTTGTAGTGAAAGTGTGTGAGTTTAGAGTCTTTAAAAGGCTTAGCTCAAGTAAATGCTCAATAGATCACAGGGCTGTCATCATCATTATAATCACTGCCATTAGTTTTACAGCTGTTATTTCTCATTGTCCATAACTGTTGTGATGACCTTGGGCAAGTCACATAACCTCTCAGAACCTCAATTTCTTCCTCCATAAAATGAGATGTTTGAAGCAGAGAATGACACAGATTTTGACAAGAGTAAGGAATTTCAGGAGTTCTTTCTCTTTCAGTTTACACTGAACTTGAACTTGACCCCACAAGCTGTGTTTAAATTGTTAATGGAAGTTAGCTACTATGCATATAATATCACTATATATTCTACTTTTATCAAACTTGGTCTGCAATAACTGAAAAAACCTGGATTAAATATGTAGTTTATGAAACAAGTATGTAGTTTATAAAACAAGTATTTGCTTTATAGAAAGATTCATTGTAGAGTCCCTTTTACTCACAGGCTCTTCTAGTACATTAAAAATAAAATTTGATTTTTAAAAAGATATTTGGTTTGCCTGCAACTTTTCAGAAACATATGCAGACATTTTTAATCCTTTGAATCACAGAATCCTTTGTGAATTGATTAACTCTGATTCCTCTCTCTGAGTAATGAGCATGGTTGCAAATATTTGCATACAATTCCTGGAGAGGGGGTGGTCCGTGGATCCTAATTTAAGAATCCCTGGCATAAAGCCAAAATAAAGAGAAAGCCAATAAAAACGGAATATGCTGAGGATATTGTAGGCATTTCTAAATGCCAGTCTCCAAACACCTGGCTCTCTTCAGAATCAGAGAAACAAAGACAGAACTGATATTTATTGAGCTCACACTGTGCTGGACACTGTGTTAAGCACTATGTAACTGTCCTTCCCCTTCCAAATCTAAGAAAAACAGGTATTATTTCTGATGAGAAAACTGAGGCTCACAGAATAAGCACTTCTCCAAAGTCTTTTCACTATTAAATGGTAAAAGCAAAATTTGAACTGGGGTCTAGCTCTAATGCTACATACACTATGATAAAAGACCCTAAATTCCTTCACATTTATTCCCAAGCTCCCAAGTCTTTGTTAAAGAATAGATCACAGAAATGTATAGATTTTTCTTCTTAGTGAACTCACAAAGGAATTCCTAAAATCAGCTCCATATTGAGAGCCGGTCCTCTCTTTCTCCCATGTTCTGTGCCATCAGAGCTGGGAGGACTTGCAGGAGTGATATGCTGGTGTTGGGATGGGGTGGGGCAGCAGAGAGCTGAGGGATGATGGACTCTCTTGGCTGGACATGATTCAAAAGTTCTGATCCTCTACGTGCCCCAGTAAAGTTTTCTGGCTGGCATCTGTGTTAAAGAGTTGTCAGCTGGGAGCAGAAAAGTGGCCAGTCAGCTTCAGAATACCTCATTTGCCAAGTCTCACATGAGAATAGTGAAGACAGGCTCCATTTGGAAAAGACCTGCTTCTAGAAAGATTTATTACATAAGGGTCATGTTGCATAACATGGGCTATGTTCAGGATACTCGACTCCTCCTTGTTTCATTCACATTTCATAAGACAGCTAGTTAATCTCTTCAAAAAGGAGGGACTAAATGGGGAAATAAACGAAGGGCCTGATATGAATGACAGAACAACCTAAGTCTTATTGGAATTCTTTCTTGGACTATGTCTATAGCCTTGGTGCTATAAGCCAATATTGAGCTTTCTTCATAAACAGCTTGACCCAATGCTGTGCAGAAAGCACTGTGCTTTGCACACTTAAAGACCTTATATATTAAGGTAAGTTCTGTTGTCCTCATATTCTAACCTGTCCAAACAGAACATTCATGGTGATTTGGGAATATACTCACAAACATATTTTTGGTTTCAAGTCATTTTAAGAGAGCTACTTATCACCTCAGCCTTCGCGTGTCCTAGAAAATTATGCTGTTTTCACAGTAATATTAAAGGCACTGTGAGTTTGGTATTTGATTTAGATTTTCCTCGTGATTTCCCACATGACGTATAACTGCTTCATAAAGTTACTTGCTGTGAAGTATTTCAGAGCTTTATTCGGCAGTAATGAGGAAGATACTACTTTAAAATGTTTAAGAGTAAAATATGCATATTTAGGAGTAACACATCTGACAGGCATTTTTTTCTCATATGCTATGGATGGTGCAAAGGATATTTACTAGTGTAAAGATGATACCTCCTTATATCAGCAAGGCAGCATAACATAGCAATAAAAGTATGGACTCTAGAGCCAAACTATGTGTGTTTGAACTCCAGCACTGATGCTTGCCTGCTTCAGGACCTTGGGCAAGATATTGTGTCTTTGTGTGCCCTGTTTCCTCATCTAGAGAATGCAGCTAATAGCAAGTTCTTCCTTTGCTGTGTTAATTTGAAAATTGGGTGGGTTAACATACATAAGTGCTTAGAACAGTGTTGGTGCATAATAAATGTTATGTAAGTGTTAGACATTGTTTTACAAATGTGTAAAGATGACTAATAAACTCTAGGTGTTAGATAGTTTAAAATTTTTTGTTTATCCTCAGTTTAAGCTCTAACTAGGACCTCTGCCATTTAAATAGAGTTTATTTTTATATTGATCTTAAGAAAGCTCTAACTAGGACCTCTGCCATTCTGTCTTCTTATAGCAAATCTGCATATCAGTTAATGGCTTCACTGACCTCTGTGGGCTGAAGATCCTCATGTACCTGTAAATGGAAATGTGTACTAAGTTTGATAGATTTCAATTTGACAGATTGAATAAATACCGTTTCTCACACATACCCAACATATTTTTGCCAAATGTATGTCAGCCCTACTGTGATAATGAAATACCACTGAACCATAAATGTTGCTAACTTCATAACAGCTTTGAATATGACCAGTGAATACTGAGGGAAAAAATAACACTAATACTATGTGAGAAGTCCCTGAAACCATTTGATGCTAAAATAGTATCTTCGCATTTGAAAGTTCTGGAAACGTGGTCATTCATTCACTCAAAATATGTATTGAGTACCTGCTATGGGCCTGGCACTGCTCTAGAAACTGGGAATATAGTCGTTGCCTTTGTGAAGATTGTATTTTAGTAAGAGGAGATGATGAACAAGTAAACAAGTAAAAGATGGCCATTTTAGAGACAAGTAAGTGCCATGAAGTAAAGATAACAGAGCAATGTAATAGAACAAGGGGCTCACTGAGGAGGTGATAACTGTGCTGAGGCACAACCGAAATGGGAGCAGGGAGTTTCATGCTGAGGGAACAGCAAAGGCAAAAGTCTGAGATAGAGTGAATGTGATGTGTTTGGGAAAGAGGGAGGAAGGAAGCATAGATCTTGGGGACTGGGGAGGAGGGGCAGTACTTGGTGAAGGTTTGTAAGCAGTCAGGGGCTTAATTAAACGCATGGTGACTGTAGGCCATGGCAAAGGGGTTGATTTTATTCCAGGTGCTGAGGGAAGCTGTTGCACTGGAGTGACATGATCAGATTTGTATTTTTAAACAGTTTGCTTGGCTGCTGTGCGAGAACCAAATGTCGGAGAGTGTAAGGGGTCCCAGAAAGATCTCTTAACAGCCATTAGCTGTAGTACAGACAAATGCTGGTGTCTCAGACTAGTATCTGACAGTGACATGGAAGGAAGTGGGAAGATTTGCAGTCTATGTTGGAGGTGGAAACAACAGGACTTGCCGATAGTCTAAATGTAGGTGGGAGCTTAAGGAAGAATCAAAGCATCCCATATTTTAAGGTCTTGTTCAGGTCTTGCCATCACAGTGAAACTTTCCCCAGCTCTTCTAACCCACTTTTGTCTCTCCTTTGATCGCCGTGGTTGTTAAGCTGGCAATATGTGCAAGGCATTGCTCCTGGTGCTTAGAATACATTAGTGAATGAAACAAAGCTCTCTGCCCTGTGGATGTTATGTTCTGTCCTGTACCACTTCTATATCTGTGCCTCTAATTTACACTAAATTTTATGTGTCTTTGTTTAGTCTCTGATTGTATTCGATATATTGTTTTTGTTCTCTACATAGAAAAGCACCTTTAGGACCAGTGACCCCATTTTTCAATTTACCGTAATATGTAGCTCAGTGATGGTGGAAGCAAAAGTAACAGTGAAAATATGTTATTTTCATCCCCACAGATAGCTTGTTTATAGGTTTGCCTGCAGCTTTAAATAAGTAAACTTGTGAAAATCCACAATTGCAATTCAGATGATTAGAAGGGCCATAATTTTTTCATTGAAAATGATTATGGGTCAGGTGCAGAGGCTCATGCCTATAATCCCAGCACTGTGGGAGACCAAGGCAGGTGGATCACTTGAGGTCAGGAGTTCGAGACCAGCCTGGCCAACATGGCGAAAGTCCATCTCTACTAAAACTACAGAATTAACCTGGTGTGGTGGTGGGCACCTGTAATCCCAGCTACTCAGGAGGCTGAGGCAGGAGAATCGTTTGAACTCAGGAGGCGGGATGTTGCAGTGAGCCGGAGATCATGCCACTGCACTCCAGCCTGGGTGACAGAGCAAGACGACGTCTCAAAAAAAAAAAGTGATTATGTACACTCAAGAGTTATTCTAAAATAACAGCTGCCCGCCCCCAGTGAATGTAATTAAAAATTTGTAAACAAGTCATTATGCATTTGTCAGGGGGATTTGGGTGAAGGGACTGAAGCTGAGGAATCAAAGGCGATAGTCCATCTTAAATTAATCCAAAATGAAGGCATGGAAACTATAATTTATAATTGTAGTAATTCTAAATTATATTATATCTAAATTATTGTAGAAATTAAAAAGAAAATAATTTCTGTTTTCTAAAAATCCAGATATGTGCACTTTATACAGGACTTCCATTTTCTACATTTACAATTTACAATCAACAGTTATAAATTCTTTAACCATGTCACATTCATCCTGGCAATGAAAAGTAACGATTCGAATACACAACTAAGTTGGCTTCAGGTTATGACTTTCTGATTATGTCTTAAAATACTAAAAAGAAAACAAAAGTCATGGTTTTATGTTTTGTGAGGAAGACAGTGTCTTCACAAATACTCATAGGCTATTGACTCATTTTCAAGACCCCTTATAGTAAGATTGGCATTGAGGTGCTATTGCTAATGCAATGCTGTGTCTTACACAGCTGTCCTGCAGGTTAATTAAGCTTTTGAGGATTATCCCAGGAATTATTATTTCCATGAAAAATGCTTCTGGATTCTAGAATGCTGACTTTAAACCAAAATTAGGAACATACTTCATTTATAAGAGGTCTTCTTAAACTTGCTTCTGTAATTCTCATAATCCATGTACTCTTTGAAGTTGATCATAATTATCATAAGCAATAAAACCTTTACTCAGGTGGTATGCAGCAGCACAGTTCTTATGTTAAAAACACAGATGCTGTCCCCTTACCTCTTTCATTCACTCAATACATTCATTAAGTGCCTTCTCTGGGCAGGGCCCTAGACAAACAGCAGTAAATCCAGTCTGGTGTCTAAGCCAGAAGAGCTTAGAGCTCTTTGGGGAAGAGGACACATGCACAAGTAATACACAATGAAGAATCTTAAGTACTGCAGTGGAGATGAAAATAAAATGCATTCAGGTTCAGAGGAAAGCAAAATGCTTTCTTCTGAAAAAAGAGGGAAGGCTTCCTGGAAGAGATGGCGTTTAAAGTGCCACTTGAAAATGGAGAGAATTTTAAAGGAGACAACAAGAGAAAAGCATCCTGGAAGGCATGACAGCATGAAAAAAATGATAGAACTCAGAAAGTGTGTATGTACAAGAACCAGCTAGTGTTTCATGCAGGCAACATTTCTGGAGCAACTACCAAGTGTAAGGCACTGCCTATGAGGCCAGAAAAGAAAAGAAAAATAAGATGTGGGCCCTGCCCTGAGGGAGAATTTGGTTTAATAAATCTTATAAAGTGTGAGAAAACAGTTTCCATTTAAGTTTGAGGATGGTGGTGGATGCTGAACTGCAGCATTGGAATCGGATTCTATGGTGATGTTGACAATAATGTTCATCATTCACTAAACCCTTCAAGTGTTCTAGGCACCATGGTAAGAATTTATGTGCATTATTTCCTTGAGAGCTCCTCATGAGATATGATTGCTGTTTTATTACTACTTGTCAGCTGAGAAAATTGGGGTTAAGTTAAGTAATTTATGTAATGTTTCCCGGCTGGTAAGTAGCAGAGTACAGATCTAAACTGGTGTATAGTATTACAGAGTCTGTAGCTCACTGAGGGGAGCCATAGGAGACGTTTGAGTAGGGTAATGACTGATTTGAGCTGTTCTTCTTAAGAATTCATTTGACTACAAGAGAAATGCAATGATTAAGGAATTATGTTGTGAATAGCTAATGAGGACCTAAATGAAGGTAATGGTAATGGGTATGAAAAAAGGAAAGGAGGTGACAGATGTCATAAAGATCACTAACTGGATTCAGGGACAAGGAAGAGGGAGAAATCAAATACAGCTTCAAGTTTTAGAGTCTGCATGTGAGGAAGTAAAGACCAGCAGAGAAGAAATATCCTTTAGGGAGTGAGGTGAGGGGATGGGGGCATGGAGGCTGGGATAAGTCGTTTAATTTTGTGCAAGTTGAACTTGAGGTGCCAGTGGGATACAAATGGGAGGGAAAATGCAAAATTTGAGGTTAGAAATACAAAAGTTGATCTTGGAAAAGAGGTGATTTAGAAAGATTGTATTCTACCAATGGTAGAGAGGTTGAGGAGGACTGATAGAGGCCTTCAGAACCCTAGTTTTATTTTGCTAGAGAAATCATAAGCCAGATTACAGTGTTTATGAAGTGAGAGGATAGTAAAAAATAAAACAAAGGAAATATAGGCTACTCTAAAAGAAGTTAAATGGTAAGAGCAAGTAGTCGGTAGACTAAGAGGCTAACAAGAATGAAGCAAGTTTTGTTTCCTTAAGAACGGGCTGACTAAAGAAAGATGGTGTTTGATAGAATAAGGTCTTATAGAGAGCATGGGACTGCGTTAACTAACTCAAGATGATGGCTTAGCTGGGTAAGAGATGCCTGGTGCCTCCTTTGGATCCATCCAAACTCTTCTCATCTTTTAGATAAGCACTTAAATGTTGCCTCTCTGCAGAGCTTGTGTCTCTCCTGTAGTTTTCCCCATAGAGGCTTACGTGTTTCTTATCCCATTCTCCCACTGCTCTTAGTACATACCTGCACTATGGACCAGTGTTTCTCAAACATCAGCATGTTTCAGGTCATTTAGGGGACTGGCTAAAACACAGATTACTGGGCCCCATCCCCAGCATTTATGATTCTGCAGATCTGGAGTGAGACCTCAGAATTTACTTTTCTAACAAGTTCTCAGGTGATGCTGATGCTGCTGGTCTGAGAAACACACTTTGTGTACTACTGAACTAAACTAAAAATATGTGAGAGGTACAAATAAAGAGCTTGGGAGTTCCAGGATGCACTAGTAGTCCAGACTTAGAGATGGTCTAGAAAAGTACTCCAAGAAATCAGTCACAATTTAACAGCAGGCAAGAAAGAATAAAATACTTTGCTTAGCTTCATGAAATAAGAATACTTTGAAGAGGTCATCAACATAATTTCTACAGAGCAGATGTTTCTTAGGGGAGAGCTATCATAGGATGAAGCTTTTTTTTTAAAATGAAAACCATAGCCGTGACTATAATTTTACTATAATCATGAGGAATGCCCAATTGTTATTTGAGGAGAAATAAGTATAGAGCCAGCATACTCTTTTTCATTTAGAATAGTATTTTGTTATTATTCATAACTGAGATCATTGAGACTGGAAAAATGTACCATTTCTAAGAGCTGGTTTTATAATTACCATTTTGTTTGCTGCATCTAATTATTCATGTAGGTTTACCTGTCCCTGATAGTTACTGTGCAAATCTGACATAAGCAGATATACTAAATCTCAGAATTTGGATAAGTATAATTTTTTCTGTACGTCACTTAAAGTGTTGGCTGTGGTTAGCCAATGTGCTAAGTTGTACAAACAAAGGTCCAAAATCCTTCCTGACATTTGCAACTATCAGTCATTTCAAGTTTCTTTCATTCATTCAAATGCCCACTAAGCACACTCATCAGTGTCAATGACAATCAGCTTAGCATAAGCAAAACAACCATTCAGTCGTAGCCACACTGTGTAACATGGATATATCAGATGCTTTATTCTGATAATATAGTCAGATACCACTAGATGCAAAGTTAAATTAATTAGATATGAGAGTAAATAATAAATCATTTTTGTTCCAAGCCTGTATAACCTCAATTTTACCATGATAATACCCCACGTAACTGAAATTAGGTTTTTGAGTTGAGATGCATAAACTTCTCTATTAATTTTATCAATATCAAATTGACATCTACTTTAGTCCTTTTGAACTATATGAATCTTTATTTAAAACCTAAAAATCCACGGGAAAGGAACCAAATTCTTCAAGCCTAATAGTATGCAAATAAATTATTCTTGTCTAACAGAATATAAATAAAGTTTGTCATGAGAACACATTCCTTTTTGAAATAAAAAGTGATTTTAAAAGATTTAGTTGCCCATCTAAGGGGGAATAATCCCTTGACATATAAGTGATACTGAAAATTCCAAATTGTTATGATAAGTAGATATTTTGAGAGAATTGAATTGCTTTGTTAGAAGGGAAATGTGGTGTCAGTTTTCTTCATTTCTATTTCACCATGACAGAGTGGTAGTTTTTGAGTAGCTGGGAGATACTTAGACAAATTACGTGAAAGAAAGCCACTTGTCAGTCTTTTAGGATATATTTGGTTCTCTGTCATCAGGAGGTAGTCTGCCCTCTCCCTGGAATCAAGTTGCAAACACTATCCTCAATAGTAATTAGAGCTAAGCTAAGCGGCAATTACAGGACATATGATTTGTTCAGAGGCACTGCCTGCCGGCGGTTTCCTAGCACCACATTTCACAGGAGCACCAGGTTGAAATGATGGAATTATTTACCTTTAAATATAATACCTCATACAACGCTCAAATGCAGAAGTGAACGTGGACTTTAACCTTAAAAACAAAGGTAAGCACTGCTAATTGACCCACATTTACACCTTAAGAAACTTTCTTATGAAGTATGTGACAGAAATATAAAACAGGTCAAATGAACTTCAGAAAAAGAGAAAAGTATCAGAATTAAGACAAATAGAATTTGCTAGTTGTGCAACTCCTTTGTCTAATACTATCTTGATTTTCCTAGCCTGTTTGTATTTCAGTTGCACTTTTGAGCCACTGTGCTGACAATAATGACGAGGTGACTGGTTTCCCACATTTCTTTAATCTTTATGAGCTACTGTTTCCTTTTCTTTCAAAGTTTGTGTCAGAATAACTACTAGGTAAAAATGACATTCATGTCAATCCAAATATGTTAGAACACTCTCTCCTTTTTATCTTCTCTTCAGAAAGTGTGTTTAAGCTGATGATTATACATGTCCAAGAATCCACATTCAGATTGACAGAATAGTGGCTGGTAGCCTGTAATCAAATTGAGTGACGTGAGTGATTTGCACTCTTGTCACATGATTTTTATGATAGGCACCATTTCAAGTGTTAATGTTCCATCTAGTTCACATCAAAGCTCAATGGTTTCATGTTTGTTTAGACCCTTGGGCATACAAATCTCTCTGGAAACCAGGTAAGTTTAGCTCCTCAAGAGGGAGTATTGTCTGTTATAAGAGTAGATATAATTTGTGTGTATTCAGTAGGTATTTGTGAAGTTGGTATTTCTATTTTAATGTTATCACTTTATTTTCCCCATCTTTTATTTCCCCCACCTTACTCCCCATCTAAGAAATCCTTTTTTTTTTTCAATTTTTCCATTTGTAAATCATGAATAAATACATTATTAGGGAAGTATTAGGAAAGGACTTAGGAACTCTTGGCACCAGGAAGGTGTTTTTATCTCATAGTCTCCAGTGGGATTTAAGGTGGTTTGGAAAATATTGAAAGAGCATTGACTTCTTTTATTCTGTCTTACTCATCGGTTAGAGGTGTAAACACTGAGAGTTCAAGGGACTTGCAAAAAATGAATAGGTTAAAGCCAAAGTGCATTAATTTTTCCAAGGTCCTTGAGACACTGATTCGTGACCTCTTCGTGGATAATGTTGCTCAGTATAGTTATTACATACCTGATTTAGGGAGAATTTTTTTTTGTGTGCTAGATTCATCATTGCCTTCATTTTCTATGTTTGATTTTCATAGAATTAATTATACCTAAGCATCATTTTCTTCATCAGAAAAACATGGGATGATCATAAGCCATGTAAAGTTTAGACAAGGACTTATTGTGGTATGTATAAAATACATGTAAAGAGCTACTTAATATATGTAAAAGCACCTTGTGCTCTCCAATAAAATGGTATAGTATTTGTAGAAAGCAGGACACAATGGTGAATTTCTGTAAAAATATACCATAAAATTCTATGGTGCACTTAAGTTTCTAACTTGTCCCACTCCTTCACATGCATGGCAGATACCATCGTGGGAGCACGTAATGAAAACAATCCTCGGTTGTTACAACTAGCATGACTACTGGAGACACAACTAGAGATATGGCCTAATTTAATTGTTAAATCTTGTCACAGGGACAAACCTGTCCTGATCCTAAAATAATCTTGCTATTAACCTTTTGATTTCTAGAAGCAAATATTAAAAACAAAACTAATACAGTACAGTTGCAATATAAGGCAAACGACAAATTTTCTGAATGCTTTGTAGTTCCCTGGAAGTATTAGGGTGGGAGCCAGAGACAAAAGAGACACACAGATAGGCACACACATGTACAGAAACAGTGACAGAGACAGAGATGTCAATACATGAGACACAGGAGATGAGAGAGGCAGAAAAGACAGGTGAGAAAGTAGGAGACTACAGAAACAGTTATTAGGAGAGGTAGAGAAAGAGGGTGTTAGAGAAAAAGAGACAGATACAAGTCAAAGTTTGGGAAGTTGGAGAGATTGTGCAATTTTGGAACTTTGGGTTTTGCATTTCTATTAGCAGGAATCATACTTTCTCAAGTTAAATGCATTGAATACCACGTCCGTTTTTGAGAATTGTTTACTTTCCTTGGTGTCTTTTAAAGCAAAAGGAGCTTAACAGTGTTTGAAGTTCATAAGAGACCAAGAGTTAAAACAAATGTTTTTGAAGAAAATTTTCCATTCCTTTGTTGCCTCATAAAGCAAATCATTGGAAAAGAAAATAATGAGTGCTGTGATGAAATGCTCTACTTTCCATGGTACTCCTTATGAAAAAGTTATTATGGCTTTGACTTTTGGTGTTCATTGCTGGGATAGGAAGGAATCATTTGGGAAGCCAAAATGAAATTCCATGTAAAGAATATTATTCAGTTTTAAAAAAGAAGATCCTACCATTTGCAACAACATGATTGAGACTGGAAGACATCATGGTAAATGAAATAAGCCAGAAAAAAAATACTTCATGATCTCTCTTATATATAGAAATTCTTTTAATGTCAAGTATATAGAAACAGAGAATAGAATGGTGGCTATCAGAGTGTGGGGGAGAGAGGAACATGGGGAGATATAGGCCAATATAGGCAAAAGGTAGAAAGTTGTAATTATACAGAATGACTATATCTAGAGATCTAAGGTACAGCATGAGGACTGTAGTTAATATTGTTTTGTATATTAGAAAATTTCTAAGAGTGGATTTTAGGTACTCTTACCACACACACAAGTAACCGTGTGACATAATGGATATATGTCAAATTGCTTTACCAAAGTAATCATTTCACTGTATATATGTATATCAAAATATTGTGTTGCATACAGCAAATTTTATATGATATTAAAAAAAGAACCTGACATTCAAATAGTAAAGTAAAAATTTTGATGACTATGTTAAAAAAGAAGAAAAAGAAATTTCACATGAGAAAGTCTGGTACAAAGTCAGTATAATAGCACAAGAGTAACATGATGCACAGGGACGGGGCAGTCAATTATGATGAGTCCCTTCATGTGCAGAAAGTGCTTGGGAGTTCATTGGAGATGTTCTGCATGTGGCTGGTGCCCCAGAAGCTGCCTACCTGACCAAAGCAAGTAGCATCAGTTTCTAGTATGTCAGGATAATGGCAGAGTTTCAAGAAGCCAGGCCAACTATTGGCCCAATCTGTTAAATACCCACAAGAGACCCTTTAGACTACAAGCATTCCCTGGGTCACAGGACACGTCATGTGAGTTCACATTGTCTTCCGGTCACCCCCAGGAGTGTTTGAAGGCGATAGATGCCCTGCTTAACTAGATTGTTCCTGCTCGTGCAGTTTTGCTCTACTCTACTTCAATTTATACAGATTTTTGTCATACAATGAGGAGAAGAAAGGGAATAACATCATTTTAGGAGTAAGATATTAAGAAATTTCAAATAAGGAATTGGTACTAATTCTAGTCCACTTTGCAAAACTAAGCAAAACTCACTGCTCTTTCTTCCCTCTCCAGGTCATTCTTCACCATTTTTTCCCATTGTAGCTCCAATTTTACCCTATGCTCACAATCTCTGCTCACTCTATCCCTGGCGTGGCCAGATCAGGCACCCCATACCAGGTTTTCATAGGGACAGAACAGGGGCTTTCATGCTCCTTGCACAGCCAGCCCTGGCTGCCAGGTGGAAGCCATCTCTGCTGCTTCTCGGTGAGAAAGGCTTATTTGCTGATGGAGGACCAAGAGTGGCCTTTTCTATGATGGACACCATGACTATCATAGCTTACTAGAATTATTTATGAACACTCTATAGTGTATTATAATTCTGGTGGCCTTGTGATACATGTGCAAAAGAGGTTTAGAGCAGTTTTTACTGTTTCTATTTATTCCCAAGTTGTGCCTTCTTGGATTTTATTACCTTTTGTTGTTATTATTAATATGGGCAACTGGTTTTGAATAGCTATGAAGTGTTTGGTTAATATTTAAGCTAAAGAGACCTTTTTTCTCTGCCAAGGTGGGAGTGGACAGCACAAGCAGAGCAAATATTAACTCTATTTTCTCAAATTGAACAAGCTTGGGGTGGGGGAAATATCCTTCAAAAAGGATGATTTATATAAACCACCATTCTTTCCTTTTCCCTCCTTTTGGTTCTTAAATGCCACAGCCTAGACATTGAAAGCAGAAACTGAAATTCTCTGAAACTAGGGGAAAAAACATTTTGTGCCCTAGATCTAGAATTTATAGCAGCAGCTGGGTGTGCTGACCTCCAGAGTTGCTGTATCCAGATCCCTTTAGCCTGGCTCTTAGTGTGAACTGCAGAGGAGAGGCCTAAAGACAGAGCCAGAGGTCTGAAGAGCCCTGCTGCATTGATCTCAAATGGAAGGTCAGTTACCATTGCTTGAAAAAAAGTGTCTTTTCAGACAGCATTTTTGTTGTGATTCTGACATTACTTCAGTATAGAAATCACCAATACAAATGTGAGTGTGCCTCCTACCATGAGGCTGTTTAAGTTAGTTATATGGATCCAAACAGTATGGTTAAAGCGTAGTTGTAATAAGCTTTGTTGTTCTCTTTTCTTTACCATTGGGAATATTAAAAGAAACATTTAAAATGAGGTGTTATACTGGGGATTCCAAAAGCAGGGAGGAAGTGAGGGAGACAAGGGTTGAAAGCCTACCTATGAAGTACTATGTTCATTACTTGGGCAGCCCAAACCTCAGCATCATACAGTATACCCATTATATAAACCTGCACATGTACCCTATGAATCTAAAACATATATATAATACATGTTTTACATATATAATAAAATAAAATGAGCTGTCATAATCAATCTTGTGCTGTTTTTCAAACTGGAAAGAAATGTTGGCTTTTGGCCACACTGGCTTTTCTTGCACTGAATTTCTCTCATTAATCATGTTGATAAAACAGTAAAATTCAAAATCTCATTTAATAAATGAATACTCTCTTTAAAATTTCAGTCAAAGTTAAAAAAGAAAACAGACCAAATACTAACCTTAAATTTTTAAAGAAGGTAATGATGACAATATACGATTCTTATACATCTTTGATTGTATAGACTTAAATATTCAAAACGATGTTCACAGACACTGAGCTTTAGGTTTGGTTCTGCCATCATGCAGGTACCGTGTTAGACTCGGCTCTCCAAATCCCATTTTTGTTATACAAAATGAAGGGTAGATTCCTAAATTATGTTTACCTCTCAAATTTTATTAAATATGATTTTTCTAGAACTATTCAGTGACTTGAGAAACATGGTTGTGCTTTTCCTGGGAAAGTTGTATTTTTAAGGAGGGTTCCAAAATAAATGATCGTTCTGCACTGCTATTAGGTCTCTAGCATGCTGTAAAGGGACAGCAAATAGTTCCTCTGTTTGTAATAGAAAGAGGCTTCAGACTTCAAGAAAAGGTCTTAATGCCATTGAGGAGAGTCACCAGGCAAATGTAGCTCAGGACCATCTCCCTAGGTCTTTTTGCCAGAAAATTTCATCAGGCGCAGTGACCTCCCAATCCGTTCTCGACCTCAGACAATTTTAGTAAAGCCCTGTCTGGAGATAATTTTGGCTTCTCCAAAGACTTAGTAATTTAGAAACAGCACATGACATTCCCTTTTGATAAGTCAGGTGTTTAAAAACTATTGCAAAAAACTTGAGAACACGTTTGTTAGAATACTGTTTTTTCTTTTTCAAATTTCCTTTTTTGCATGATCATGCTTAATACTATTGGGTTATAAGTTGAGAAACTACGATAAAGCAAAACATTTTAAATTCAGTCATGACCCTATAAATTTATTTAAATTCTTAAATTCTCATATTTTTCAATGCTGCTTGAAAAGGATTGCAGCCAGTGAAGTATGTCATATGTTTGATCAAACTATAGATTGTACTATATAGCAAATAAATCTTATCCATTTTTAACAACACTTAAAGCTAAGAAATTTAGTCTGTGGGCAAGATATTCAGGTATAAATGAATCATCACTTGGCTAAATGAATCACCACTTGGCTGTACATGTTCTATTGCCACAGTATCTGAAAAGCCATCTGTTGCATGTTGGTGAAAGATTCATCGTTTTGTGTAAAAGCTGGCATATTACTACTAAACCCAAAGGACATTGTGGCTTTAAATCCCTCATGATCTGGCTTCTCTGATGAGTTTTGATACAGCACTTCATTATTGCTTATCAACTTTCATGCAGTGCTCAAAAGGATTTATTTTTAAATGTAAAATTCTGCCAGGCTACTGCCATGGTGGTTGCTGTCGGAGCTCTTTAAGAGGGAACACTGAGCTTCCCCAAGGGAAATTCAGGCACGTAACTGCCAATTGTTAGATTTTATAGGCTCAGAGTTCTAGATATACATTTTTCTCTTTGGCATCACTAGAGTCTGTGTTATTTTCCTCTATTCACTTCCTAAATTCAGCAAGGAAGCATCAGCATTAAAGAGAAATTTTATTTGCTCACAAATCATTTTGAGCAAAATCAAGCTAGCAGTGGAAAAAAAGAACTCAGAAAGCATCATTGTCATCCCAAAACTATACCAACTTGACAGTATTTGAAGATATTCTTCTTATTAGGAAATTTTGCCTATATTTATCAAAACATTTTATTTAAATTAGCATTGAGTACATTTTTTAAAAATTTCTTTTAATATATAACACACAGAAAAGTGCACATAAGTGTGTAGTTGAATGAATGTACACAAATACAGCGTACATGTCTTGCTGGCCCCCAGATCAAGGAAAGAACATTTCTGGTACCCTAGAAGACACTCTAACGCTCTGTTCTAGTCATCTCATCCCCCACCTCATCCCAGCCTTTCTACAAGGAGAGCCACTATTCTAACAATAAATTACCTTGCCTGGTTTTGTACTTTATGTAAATGGTATCATACAGCATGTACTCCTTATTTTAGTTCTTTTTTGCAACGTTATGCTTGCAAGGTCTATTTGTTGTTGCATGTAAGTATATGTCATTTGTTCTCATTGCTATATTTCATTGTATGAATGTTTCATTGTGTGAAGATACAAAAATTATTCTTTCTATTGTTGATGGATTAACTGACTTCCAGTTTGGGGCTATTATGAAGAATATTGCTATGAGCATTCTAGTACATACCATTTCTGTTAGGTATATACCTAGAAGTGAAATTTCTGGGTCATAGGATATGTATATATTCAGCTTAAATAGATATTGCCAAGTAGTTTTCAAAGTAGCTGTGACAATTTACGCTTTAATATAGAGTTCTAGTTGCTCTGTATTCTTGTCGACACATAATC
Source organism: Cacajao melanocephalus (assembly GCA_963573385.1). NCBI lineage: Eukaryota > Metazoa > Chordata > Mammalia > Primates > Pitheciidae > Cacajao > Cacajao melanocephalus. The sequence goes on from CAUYLG010036215.1 coordinate 80,187, forward strand.
ATCTTTATCTTTCTTCATCAAATTGAGCCATTCTTGTGGATATGTAGTGATATCTCATTGTGGTTGTAATTCACCTATTCCTAACTACTAATGAGGTTAAGCACCTTTTTTGTAAGTTTATTGGCCATTTTAACATATGCTTTTATGAAGTGTCCAAGTCTTTTGCCCATTTATCTAGTGTTGTAGTTTTCTTATTGATCTGTAGGAGTTCTATATTAGATTCAGGTCCTTTGTCAAAACATATTTATTGTGAATATATCACCTACTCTGTGGATTATCTTTTCACTTTCTTGATGATGTCTTATTCCTACATTCTTACTAATAGAATATATTCATCAATATTTTTTCTTTTATGATTAGCATCTTTTGTTTCCTGTTTAAGAGATCTTTGCTTACACCAAGGTCACAAAGATATTCTGTTTTTCTGTTTTTGGTTTTACCATTAAATCCAAAAACCCTAAGAATACCTTGAGAGCCTGAAAAAAAATTTAACTTCAATATATTCTGTTTTCTCTATGCTTTCTCTTTATATAGTTCCCTCCGCCATTCTTTCATTTATACCTTTCAAAACAAAAGCCATTCCTCAAAGTTTATCTTAAGAGATATCTCATCTGTGGAAATATTTATGAACTAGATGCAATTTCTTTCTCTCTTGAACCTACTTAACATTATTTTTATATAATATATGACCCCTGTCATTTATGCTAAATATTAATAGATTTAATTATTTATGCTGTCCTGGAATATGGCATAGTATCAAGGATTAGTAACCATAGTAACTGAAGCTTATACAGGTTATATATCAGGCACAGGTTTAGGCACTTTGCATAGAAAAAATCTCAGTTTTCCCACCTGTCCTATGATATAGCTACTTTTATTTTTCTCAGTTATAGAAAAGAAAATAGAGGTATAAATAAGTAAAACTACTTGTCCAAGTTTGCACAAGCAAGTAGTGGACCTAGGAATCTTGAACTTCTAACATATCTGTCTCCTGAGTTGATGCTTTTACAGTGTTGCCTGTATCATTTTTATTAAAAAAAAAATAAGGTTTGATTCCATGCTCAAAAAACTGAATGAAGAAATTTTTTCTGCCTAGATGTTCACAGTGCCTATTAGTATGTTAAAAACTCTGAGATGTGTTGCAAAAAAGAACCACTTTAAGCTTTGTTGAAGCAACATGTTCTAAATGTATTTGATGACAGAATCTGTTTCATATAACAGCTTTACATATAATCTGCTTTAGGGAATGATGACAGGGCTTTAAAGTCAGATGAACAGGAGTTTGGACCCAGGCTTTACCACATACTGAGTGATCTTAGTCACTCTAAACCTCACCTTTCTCATCTCTAAAATGAGAATAATAATATAAATATAATAGAGTTGCATCATAATTTAATAAGAATAAGGGACGCAAATCACTTAGCATCTGGCATGCAGTAAAATCTCATTAAATGGTAGGAGTTGTTGTTATTATTCCTTACCTTAAAAAGTAAAATAACTTCTGACTCAGTTCATAATCCCTGTAGTTGTTAGCACTGTGTCTTGTTAGTCCCTCGTAAGTATTTATTGAATCAAATAATATTATTATTTGGGGAAGAGTCTTTTTAGATAAATATATTCATTATATATCTTAGTTATTTAAGTATCAGATACTATACTAAGGTCAAATCAGTTTCAATTAATTCCCAATTGAATACTATACCTATTTGGAGATCCAGTATTTTAAATATCTTAGGTTTATGGTAAAATGCTTCTCCCTCAGTATCTATATGACTGGAATGTTTTAACCTGCACAATTTGGTGACCATAGCATGGTAGTGAAAAGCAAAATTCAGGAGTCAAATAGCCTGGATTCTAATTCTGGCTCCTCTACATACAAACTGTATGAAGTTGGGCTTAATCTCTCTGTGCCTTAGTTTCTCATCTGTAAAATGGGGCTAATACCTTGTTTATCAGACTGCAAAGATTAAATAATTATATGTATAAGTATATATATGAGTATATATAAATGAGTATATATACCTACATATGTAATGAGCTTAGAAGAGTGCCTGCTACATAGCATGTGCTATAAAAATGTTATCACTCTCATTGCTATTATGAGACCTTTTCAAAAGCAAAATCCTTTATCAGTCACCTCCCCTATTCGTATAGCCACCTCTTAGTGGCCATGGCTTTAATAGTCTCTTGGTAAATTATTTTCTTCACCTAGCAGATTAATGAAAGAATGGAAATGCTGAGAGAAGTATAGGAGATGCTGTGTTGGTAATTATCCTGGTGAGAGAAAAAATATCCAGTATTAGGTGCAACAAAGCTGGGAAAGCCATAAAAAAAAGAGAAAACAGTTTGGCAGAACATCTGAAATGCCACTCATTTAAATTTCTTTAAAGAAATCTTCTGGAGTTCTACAATTGGCGTTGCCTACCCCAATAGGTTTTTGTAATATGTTAAGATTTTAATTTCAGTACGCACTGAAGGGAACATACATAATAATGACGTATGAAGAAACTACTGCAGGATATCAAATAGATACAGATTTGATTTCATTCTGTAAATGCTTCTTTATGCATATTTTTTTACTCTGGCATACTCTTTCAAAGAATGAGGTGTTTTGTTTGCTTCTGTTTTGGTATATAAAGAAGAGCCTCTAGCAAGTCTCAAAGTTATAATCTAAGTTGGCTTTTAAGATTATATATCTAAAGGTCAAAGACTAAGGCAATAATTTCAGTTGTCATCTGTCCTCAAGTTAGGTTGTATTGTGATGTATTATGACATAATCCATTAACATAATAAGGTACCTATAATGTTACAGAGGCAGTTGGCTGAAATCATAGTTTTCTTATGATCATGTTAGGAAATTGTCTTTTACATATTATTGGTTTCATAGCTATAGATGAATACAACTTGTGTTTTACCATCAAAATGAAATATATGGAAGAAAGTTAATTGCAATCTAATGGGAATGTATATGAATACATGGAATTTCCATGATAAGAGTGAAACTGGTAGACTAGAGGAGATCCCCAAACGCCAGTGAGACCCCGACTCTTATCTGGTGTCCAGGATCTTGATGCTGTTGTGAGAAGGAATTCAAGGACAAATTGGAATATAGTAAAAGCACAGATTTATTGCAAAGTTAAAAGTACACACTTAAGAAAGGGGATTGTGGGCATACTCAAGAGAAACAAGTCATACCGCAGGGTTTGGAGTTGTTATCTTTATGGGTTTCTTTAATCAAGTTGTGGGATATTCATGAAGGTTCCTGGAAAGATGTGAAGATTTCTTGGAACTGTGTGCTACTCATTTCACACCCAATATGGGTGGTCTCAGAACTGTCATTGCACTGGTGGGTGTGTGATTTACTATGTTAATGAGAGTATAATGAGGCCCTAGGTAAAACCTAGGTCAAATCCAGCTCCATGCTGGGTCCAGTTAGTCTTAGTCAGCTTGGCCCACACCTTGGTTTTTCAGGGTCTTATCAGCCCCTACCTTATGCAGCTATTTCAACAGTTTTCTACTGCTAAACATGTAAAACTGCTGCCTGGAATCTTCTATTCTCCTGTGATCACCTTGTATTATTCCTGTCTCAAGAGTGTTAAATTATTCCTGTTAAACCTTTGGAGTATGCATGCTTATATGTGTTAGTACAGGAATTTTGATAAATACATGCATTCAGTGATATAAAAAGTTTTATTATCAAATAGGGTGGCACCGTTATGATACATACTAGATTATATACTATGCTCTGAAACAGAACTACAAATAAGAGATGTCTTACGTAATATTGCCAGATAGTTTATACAAAAGTCAAAGGTTTGTTCTGTCCCATGAGAATGGCAATGTAATGGGTATATTACGCCACCTTTTGCATTGAAATGCCTGCTCATTATATTTTCAACCTTTTTTCTTAGCAAGTCCTTGACTTTTGGAGAAATTAAGCATTTTCTTTCAGAGTGCAATGCATTTGGGCCAAATTTCTGCTTGGAACTCCTGCTGACTTTCAGGCACCTGGAGGTGGGGAGAAAGGGTTCTTAGCAGCAGCAGCAGCAGCAGCAGCAAAATCTGAAATACGAAGACAGAGAGATCAAAGCATGAAATAACTTGCGTAAGAAAATGCACTTTGTCCCTATTTATTTACCATTTGCAACAACAGGCAATAAGTCCTGGTGAAGCAGTATTAAAAAGTAGGTTTTAAAAGTGAAAACAGCAAGGCTGAGGAAGGATTGATCAAAGTGTAGTTTATATTTATTCAAAAGATCTACCAGTACTTTAAAACAGTCTATGTTTAACATGGCAAATTGTCTGTCATTAAAATGCTAATGAAATGGTAAATAGCTGCTAAGTTTTTTATTCTAATGAATAGTGTCACCTAAGTAGTTCTCGAGCCTTGTCTTTATTAGCATAGAGATTTGATTGGGTAAGGGGGATCATTGTGCATGCCAACCTTTGTTGATGGAGTAATCTGTTTGTGAAGTTCCCTGTTGCATTCTATTTGATTTGGATTTTTTAGTATAAAGTGACTCTCAGCAGGCCCTCAGGTACCAGGTACACAGTATTATCAGAGCCACCATTGTGGGCTTAGAGAAAGAACTTTGCTTCCCTTCAGGAGACCCACAATGGCAAAATAATTACACATTTGTTTATTGTTCAGCTTTCAGTAGAATGAGTCTATACACTTACTTTAGACATTTAATGACTATAGTAATAATAAATTAAGATAGGCCACTGGTATAAGAAATATTTCTGTTTTTTAATTTAGCTAAGAGTTTAAAGCAAAGCTTTTAAAATAAATATTTTAATAAGGTCTTCTGCAACATTTGATATATTTATATAATACATCATCATAGATCTACAAGCACTGAAGTTAACAATTTGAAGAGTAATGTGTAATTAAATACAGGGTGGTCATGTGAATGACAGGCTGATATCAGAGTATTTACTTGAGCATCAGAAAAAAACATTACTCTCAATCTATACTTTTGGCTGGTTCTATTTTTGCTAAGTGCTACTCTGTCTTCCCTAATGGATGGGGCTGACCTGAAGACTTGCCATTACAGATAAATGCTTTAAGCACCCTTCTCTCCTTTTTCTCTTCTGTTTTTAGGATCAATGTAAATGAAGTATGACAGTCCATTAAACACTATTGCCAATAATGTTCTGGAACAATTTGAAATCTGATACAGAGTTTATTAAGAAAATTCATTACCAAAAAAGGATCATTGCAATAGAAATTTTAATGAGTCTGGAACACTGTGTAAAAGACTGGTGGAAATTTTAATAGTTGGAGCATTATCTCATATTGTTCATTTCTCTTGAAGTCAATAGGAGATGTTAGGCATATAATTATTATGTGGTCCTATATAGGCAGGCCAGGAAAAATTAGAACCCTCATACACTGATAGTAATCACGTAAAATGTTTCAGACCCTTTGGAAAACAGCCTGGCACTTCTTCAAAATACTAAGCCATCTAGTTACCAGATGACACAACAATTTCCAAAATTTGACTCCCAGGTATATACCTGAGAGAACGGAAAACATATATCCACATAAGAACTTGCATATGAATATTCATAGTAGCATTGTTTATAATAGCAAAAAAGTGAGAGTAATTCAAATGCCCATCAATTGATGAATGGATAAGCAAAATTTGGGACATCCATACAATAGACTATTATTAAGCCTTAAAAATGAATGAAATTTTGATACATGCTACAAAATAGATAAACTTCAAAAACATTATGTCAAATGAAAGAAGTGAGTCACGAAAGACTACATCACATATTATATGATTTCATTTAAATGAAATGTCCAGAATAATGAAATCTAGAGATAAAGAAAATAGACTAGTAGTTGCCAGGAGCTAGGGATATTAGGAGGAAATGGGGAGTGACTGTTAATGGATAAGAGTTTCTTTTAGATGTCATTAAAATGTTCTAAAATTGATTATGATGATGATTGATTTGGAATTCAAAATAGCCGAAATGTTACCTTGAATTGTAGCTCCCATAATCCCCACGTCATGGGAGGGACCTGGTGGGAGGTAATTGAATCATATGGGCAGGTTTTTCCCATGCTGTTCTTGTGATAGTGTATAAGTCTCATGAGATCTGATGGTTTTATAAAAGGCAGTTCCCCTGCACAAGCTCTCTTGCCTGCCACTATGTAAGACATGCTTTTGCTCCTCCTTCACCTTCCATCATGATTGTGAGGCCTCCCCAGCCATGTAGAACTGTGAGTTCATTAAATCTCTTTTTCTTTATAAATTACTCAGTCTCAGATATTTCTTCACAGTAGTATGAAAATGGAATAATACAACAACTCTGTTAATATGCTAAAAACAATTCAATTCTACAATTCAGATGAATTGTCTGGTATGAGTTAAATCTCAATAAAATTGTTATATTAAAAAAAAAAACCTGACATGCCAGAGCCTGTCTCCCAGAGAGCCACCTGTACCAGCTGTTACTTGTCTATACTACATAAAAGTTATATGCTAAAGAAGAATTCTTATTATTGGAGAAGAGCATTATAAATCTTTTACTCATGCATTAAGCCAAATATCTAAAGAGGTGACAGAAGTTCTAGCTAGAGTGTTTAGACGAGAGAAAGAAATAAAGGGCATCCAAATTGGAAGGGAAAATGTCAAATTATCATTATTTGCAGATGGTATGATCTTATATTTGGAAAAATCTGAAGATTCCACCAAAAAACTAGTAGAACTGATAAACAAAATTGGTAAATTTGCAGGATACAAAATCAGCATACAAAAATTAGTAGCATTCCTACATACCAACAGCAAACAATCTGAAAAAGAAATCAAGAAGGTAATCCCATTTATAACAGCTCTAATTAAAATTAAATGCCTAGGAATTCATTTAACCGAAGAAGTAAAAAATCTCTAAAACAAAAACTGTGAAACATTGATGAAAGAAATTGAAGAGGCACATATGCACAAAATATGGAATAATATTCCATGTTCATGAATTGGAAGAATCAATATTGTTAAAATGTCCATACTACCCAAAGCAATCCGCAGATTCAGTGCAATCCCTATCAAAATACCAATGACAACATTTTTCACAGACATAGAACATACTATCCTAAAATGTATATGGAAACACAAAAGATCCAGAATAGCCAAAATTATCCTGAGCAAAAAGAACAAAACTGGAGGAATCACATTACCTGACTTCAAATTATTCTGCAGAGATATAGTAACCAAAACATCATGGTACTGGCATAAAAACAGACACATAGACCAATGGAACAGAATAGAGAACCCAGAAATAAATCTGTACATCCACAGTGAACTCATTTTTGACAAAGTTGCCAAAAGTATTCATAGCGGAAAGGACAGTCTTTTAAATAAATGGTGGTGGAAAAGCTGAATGTCTATATTTAGAAGAATGAAACTAGACCCCTATCTGTCACATATATAAAAATAAAATCTAAATGTATTAAAGATTTAAATCTATGACCTCAAACTATAAAACTACTACATGAAAACATTGGGGAAACTCCAGGATATTGGAGTAGTAAAAAATTTCTTGAGCAATACCCTCCAAGCACAGTCAAGGAAAGCAAAACTGGACAAATGAGATCACAAGTTACAAAGCTTCTGCACAGCAACAAAAACAATCAATAAAGTGAAGAGGCAACCCACAGAATAGGAGAAAATATTTGCAAACTATCTATCTGATACAGGATTATAACCAGACTATATAAGGAGCTCAACCAAGTCTATTTTAAAAATCTGAATAAAAAATAGGCAAAAAATCTGAGAAGACATTTCTCAAAAGAAGACACATCATTGATCTTCAAAAACTGGCAAATCAAAACCATAATGAGATATTATCTTGCCCCAGTTAAAATGGCTTTTATTCAAAAGACAGACGATAATGAATGCTGGCAAGGATGTGGAGAAAAGGGAACCCTCCTACACTGTTGGTGGAAATGTAAATTAATACAGCCGCTAAAGAAAACAGTTTGGCAGTTCCCACAAAACTAAAATTTGAGCTACCATGTGACGCAACAATCCCACTGCTAGGTACATACCCCAAAGAAAGAAAATCAGTATATCAAAGACATATCTGCATTCCCATGTTTATAGTGAAACTATTCACAATAGCCAAGATTTGAAAGCAATCTAAGTGTCCACAACAGGTGAGTGGAAAAAGAAAACGTGGTACATATATACAATAGAGCACTATTCAGCCATAAAAAGAATGAGATCCTATCATTTGCAACAACATGGATGAAACCAGAGGACATTATGTTAAGTGAAATAACCCAGGCACAGAAAGATAAACTTCACATGTTCCCACTTATTTGTGGAGCGAAAAATTAAAACAATTGAACTGGAGACAGAGAATAGAATGATGGTTACTAGAGACTGGGAAGAGAGGAAGGGAGTGGGACTGGTTAATAGGTACAAAAATATAGTTAGAGGCTGGCTGTGGTGACTCACTCCTGTAATCCTAGCACTTTGGGAGGTCAAGACTGATGGGTTGCTTGAGCCTAGGAGTTCAAGACCAGCATGGGCAATGTGACAAAAACTCCATCTCTACAAAAAATACAAAAATTAGCCAGGTGTGGTGGCGTGTACCTGTACTCCCAGCTACTTGGGAGACTGAAGTTGGCGGATGACCAGAGCCCAGGGCGGTCAGGGCTGCAGTGAACCATGATCATGTCACTGCACCCCAGCCTGAGTGACAGAGTGAGACCCTGTCTTGAAAAATAGTTATAATAAAATTAAATTTAAATTAAAAAAATAAAAATATAGTTAGAATGGATAAGATCTAGTATTTGGTAGCACAATAGGCTGACTATAGTCAAAATGACTTATTGTACATTTCAAAATAACTAAAAGAGTTTAACTGGATTGTTTGTAATGCAGAGAAAGGATAAATGCTTGATGGGATGGATACTCCATTTATCCTGATGTGATTATTATACATTCTGTTCCTGTATCAAAATATTTTGTGTACTTCATAAATGTATGTACTATTATGTACCCACAAAAGTTAAACAATTTTTAAAAACAGTCAACCAGGAAAAAATAGAGGTGGCAGCTAATTTAACTGCTAAAAAGGATACTTGCTACAATAATACAAAACTCATTAGAAATAAAAGTCAAAGACAAAAATTTGAATCCCTCTTTAACTACTACCTGTCCCCAAATACTGTCTGCAGCCAAGCCATAATAAATCCTTTTAGTGTTTAACTATCCAATGTCTAGACTACCCATTCACCTCAAAGTAAGAACAACTTTCAGAAATTTTTCTTTTTTAAGAGAACAAGTTGAATCATAACTTTAAGAGCAGACAGTAACTATACAGGTTCAAGTTGTCTTTTTCTTGTAAAAACCCTGTACTTATATTTGATTTGCATAAAACCTGAATACTAGTCATTCAGTAATTCTGATAGCAAAGAGTGTCTGGCTTCAAGATGCTCCTCCCCACTTCTCTCCTGCACTTTTGGCTACGCAGAGGCAAAGAGTTGGCCAACAGGACATTCTCATTCGGCCTGACCCACCTGCCAGTAGGATCTGTCTACAAGGTGTCCTGGCTGAGTCTGAGCATTCCTCAGCCCTTGCCCATAAGGAAGCATGTATCACTGTCTTGGATAATGAGGAGGAAGATCTTTTTATTGTGTTTACTACTCCTGTGCCATTTGCTTACTTCCAGCATAACTCTCTTGCTTGCAGGTTGCAGCTCAACAGATTTGTTCTTGTACTGCAGGTTTGGGAGGGAGATGGATGCAAGCCAGAAATTGAATTCATTTTTGTTTTGTTCTTGGCAGGTAGTACATGCCACACCACCACCCTTCCTGCTCTTGTGCGTACACCTACCCTGATGATGCAGCCTTCACTGGATATCAAACCATTTATGTCTTTTCCAGTGGACAGTAGTTCTGCTGTTGGGCTTTTTCCAAATTTTAACACAGTGAGTAAATTCATTTCTATTTTATTTCTGTCCTCCTCCATTGCTTTCATTACATTTGTGAATAGTCAATGGATACAGCCTGTCTCCAAAGTGTGTAATTTTAGACCATATGTTTGTTATGCTGCTCAGTTGTTCTATGAAAGATATTCTTCACCCATGGGAGTAGCCCAAACAATAGCCAGCATGTTTATTATACAAATATTTCCACAGAAAACTTTTCACCTGTTGTGTTGTACAATTTTGATAAAATTTTCAGTGGCTTTGGAACATATGTCACTTCTGGGATGTTATTCACATGCTCAGGAACACAATTTAGAGATACCAAGACACATTGATTTTTCCCTTCTCTTAGAAAGAAAAAAAAATGAATGTAGGTCATGTCTCTCTGGCTGCATTTTTATTTGGGAGTTATTTTAGATAAAATGTGACTTTACACAAACAAAATTTATATTTGGGGGCTATTGTAGGTTATGTGAATTTGACTCTATTAAGAAAAGGAAAAACACTCATTTTAAATCTACCTATTAGTTATCTGCAAGTACTTTGACATTTTAAAATCTATGATAAACGTTAGTGAATTACCTATAATTACTAATGTTCTTCAGGTCTGCTGACTTTCTTTTATTTGAATGGAAAACATTTTGTAGGTGTGTCAAGTGGAGCATGAAATATTTCAACAATAGAATTTAGCATAAAAATCAATCTGTAACCAGATTCTAAACCTTATAGTAAAAGAAAAGGTTCAACAGTTCAGGTGAATGCATAAATTGTCAGCTTCGTTGATAAATACACTCAGTTGGGGCATGATGGTCTGCATGAATGATACAGCATTCTAAATGCTGCTGTAATAAAAAAAAATTGCGTTATCTACACACCACGAGACAGCAAGCATCTGAAGTATTGCCAAATGTTTCATTTTACAAACTTATTTTCTGTATGAAGTGAAAACAGCAAGAGGATTTTTCCTTAAGGATTTTCAATAAAATCTGCTGACAGGCCCTCTGTCAGAGCTTAGAGTTGTAAGGTAATTAGAGGGTAGGGCATCAGCCAACTTTTTACAGAGCACTGGCCTTGACTTAGTGAGTAAACAGTTGAATATTTTTGTCTTCTTTGAGTTTTTCAGAGACAAGTCAAACAGTTAACAAAAGAAAAGCTATAAAAGATGAGCATTGTTCCTTGAGTAGTGGAGTGGTTCAGCAGGATAAATCATGCCTGCCTTGGTTCCATCGATCCAACTCCTCCCAGAGCACCACATTACGCCACTTCAGAGAACATGAACTTGATGATGCCAATGGTATCCTCTATTCAAACATTTGTGACATATTCCAAACATAACTGAATTAAGCTATACTTCATAAAACATTTATGAGGTCTTTGGAAGTTAGCATTTATAGCCATTGCTGAAATCTAGCTGCTGTCAGGAAGCAGCATTCATGGTGCAAGCAGTCATAAATGGCTTACTGTGGCACAACTCTCTTTATTTTATTTTACTTTTTATTTTATTTATTTATTTATTCGAGACAGCCTTGCTCTGTTGCCTAGGCTGGAGTGCAATGGCATGATCTCAGCTCACTGCAGCCTCCACCTCCCAGGTTCAAGTGATTCTTGTGCCTCAGCCTCCTAGGTAGCTGGGATAACAAGCGCATACCACCATGCCTGGCTAATTTTTGTATTTTTGATAGAGACAAGGTTTCGCCACGTTGGCCAGGATAGTCTCAAACTCCTGGCCTCAAGTGATTCGCCCGCCTCAGCCTCCTAAAGTCCTGGGGTTATATGTGTGAGCCATTGCGCCAGCCTCTTTATTTGTTTTTTAAACATAAATAATACATGAATACTTATTCCAAAAATTCAAATAAAACCAGCATTCAATGTAAAATTAGAAAGTCACATTCCCTACCCCTGCACACACTTTTACTTCCTTCACTAGAGGAAGGTGGTCAGCAGCTGGTATCGATCCTTCCAATCCCCTTCTGGAAGTATGTTATGCATATACCTAGAGGGTATCTAGTCACAGTTTTGTTTTTTCACAACTGCAATCATATGATTAGCACTAATCTGTTAGTCACATTTTTGGTTATCAAAATGTCTTACATCTGCCTCTCTGTTTTGAAGAGCTGTAAAACAAAAATTGAGAGAATACATTCATAAAGGACTTTTAAAGATAAAATTACAATTTCATAATGGTTTATTAATACTGCATAGAAAGTCTAGATGCACTAACATGTCTTTTTGTTTGTTTGATTAATTGTACACAGCAGTTAATCTTATTATATATTTGAGAAAACCCAAAGAATAATTATATTAATAGAAGTTCATTTTTTTTTCCTTCTTGGAAGAAAATTAATATAATTTTCAAATAAAAATACTATTTGGTGAAGGTGAAGAATGCCGCAAAGAGTTACATGAAATAATTATTTTACTCTCCCTATATTATATGCATGGCATTTATTAAACAGAGAGCTTTTCTAGTAGTGTATTAAATATTAAGACATTATAAGTGGAACCCCTATCATCTTGTAAGAAATGAATTTATGTGATCATTGGGTGACCTATGATATTTCACTGTGAGTTGCAATTTAAATTACTCTAATCTTTTTCCTATAGACTTTTCCATTCTATTATCCAACTCACCCAACAGAATACCTAAGGGAATGTTATGAAAGTCATTGTCCACATTTTCCTAGGAAAATGCTATTATATCACCATTTATAACTACACTGGATTATTGTATATTTGTGATGTTTTCCATCCATCAAAGTACTTAGACCTCAAAACGTTTTGGTAGGCCATGATTATTACTCCTATTGTCTAGAGGAAGAAAGAGAGTTATTGAAGGAAGAACTGAGACTTGAATTAGAATCTTTTTAACTTCAGAACTCATGTTTGGGCCCTACGTCCTTGAGTCTTTTGGCTCATGTCACCTCCCACCTCATTCACTCTGAACAAAGCTCAATCAGAAATCTTTTGTACTCTTTTCTGGAACTGTGGTAGGCAATCTTCAATAGAATCATTAAATAGAAAGAGGAAATGGTTTTTTTGAATGTGTATAATAGACCTCTACAAACAATACAAAGCAGAATATATTTGAAAAACAGCTATAATTTCTTGTTGGCAAATTTTTAAAGTATATTGTACTCAATAGTCCACTTGTTCTTTGAAAACTAGGTGAAATTTACTATATCTCTTTATTTTTAACCAAGGTTAATATTAGTAAATATAAGAAATGAGGCCAATTTTCATCTTATAATTATTATTAGAAGAATGAAAACACTATGCTGGGACACCATAGCTGAAAATTTTGAAGGTTTGATGTTTTGTTATTCTCTTTAAGTAGATTTTTTAAAACATATAATGTTTTCCTCTACTGAGACCAGCTCGGCCATAGAGACCCCCACCCAGAGGCACTGAAAGCATTAAGAAGCAGACACTCAGACAGAATAGCAAAGTGGGACTATTTGGGGGCCAACAGTCTTCCGAGCAGAGAGTTTCAGGGGACTGACAGCATTCTGGGCTGAGGGCCTCGAGCAGACTCTGACCTACGTATTTATTCTCTCTGAACAATAATTATTATTAACAAACAGGTGTTCTGTTTTCTCATAGAACCAAGACAAACTAGGTACGTAGCTGGTGCCTACTTACCACTGATCAAGGACAAACTAGAAGGTATTCTCCACGAGGGAGCCACGGGGGGCAGGGTCACATAGCCTGTGCTTAAAGAATTGTTTTAATTGGTGTATGATATACATACACTGTTTTGCTACTTTAGAATGCCCCAAGCAGTTTTCCACTTAGCAGGGGGTGGCTAGATTTTTTTGCCATCATTCTTCTTAGCAAACAATATAATTTTATCATACATTCAGCATTTCTCAGCAATCGTATACTCAGCATTTCTCAGGATTCCTCTTTCTCATAGTGAAGTATAACATTATATGATAAACACAGGAAGAATGAAATGAGATTATGTTGTATTCCAATATAGAATAAATGCCTGTTCTATGCTAAGTTGTACCTGATGAAGAAATATGCTTCACGGTGTTCTTTTAGTGGTTGCCTTGCCTTATCCACCACAATTGACAGAATCTCTCTCAATGCTTATGTATGAAAAAATAAGCAAATAATTTTAGTCTTTGTGTAAGCAGAGTTTAAAGAGACATGATAAGGAAGGTGGAGTTTGGATCATTGATAATTTATCATGGAGTACATGCCAAGGACACATGACTGGAGGATGATGATGTTAACTCTGTGCTTCAGCAGTGTACTTTACAGAGGGGATATTTTGAGTCATTTATAGGTAAAAGCCAGTGTGGACCAAAACATAAAGTTTAAAAGATCTTGATCTTAATATTCCAAAGCCTGTGCCTGGCTACCCACTAAAGCTCATTTCCACCACTGCTACCCTACCTTCAACTATGTGTCATTCAAAGTTCAACTTAGATATCACCTCCTTCCCAGAAAGTCTTCTGTGACCCTTCAAGTCTGTATTAAGTCCCATCCTCTGTGTTCCAAAGTAGGCCCAGATTACATCAATTATAGCAGTTATCACACCATAGTCTAATTACCTGCTAATCTGTCTTCTTCACTAGAACATCAGATCCTCGAGGACAGAGGTTCTATCCTATTCCTCTTAGTATGTTGGGTGTCTGACACAGGTGCTCAACGAAATTTTTTGGAAGAGAGGAAAAGTCAGAAGGAAGGGCTCCAGTTCTTGGTTTTCAATGTTCATACTCCCCAATCTAGTAAAAGGAATGTTAACATTTATGAGTCCCTTCTAAGACCAGGTGATAAGCACAAGTACTTCACTTTATTTTTACTTTCCTGAGAACTGTCATTGTTTTTTAGTCTAAAGACAATAGTTACAAAATCTATTCCAGCTATAGTGCCCAGTGCTCTCTGTTTGGCTGATGTATGAATATTGGGAGTTTATTACATTCCTTGTCCCAAAACCCAGCTTTAAGAGTATTTAAAAACAAAATTGTTAGTTACTGGATTTTATAGAAAATATAATATATGTAGTAAAGAGTATTAGGTTTGGGGAGAAGATAAGCAAATTAAATAAAACAAAAATACCCTTGTGCCCAGTAAACTTATAAGAAAAAAATGGAGTAAATAAACTTGAAAAAGCAAAGTGAAAATAGTTACTGAAGTTTATAATGTTTAAGAAACAACATAAAGAATATTTTTTCTTAGTAGAGATGTTTTCATTTTTCATTATTAACTTTTCTTTAGATTTGCCAATTTCTCTATGGTCATTCTTCAGTGGCTGTGTGTAATGTTTTGGGAGCTGCCAAAATACACACAACTGCTTCTTACATTAGAATTAGGATCTACCATTTCCTTTACTGTGGATTAAATTTTCATCTTTGTTCACAAACAACTGGGATAATACTTAGTGTTTACTTGCCCATTAAGAAGAGACTTCTTCTTAATTGAAATAAATTGAATACTTACCAAGATGGAGAATATAAACTTAATATGATAAAGTAATATATCATATGATAAAGACACATTATATATCATATGTCATAAGACACATTATATATCATATGATAAAGTAAGACACATTATATATATATTTATATATATATAAATATATTATACACATATAAATATATTATACATATAAATATATATTTTATATATTATATATAAATATAATATAAAATGAAACTTTATACTCACTAAATAACAATTCCGCTTTGGCCCCTGGCAACCACCATTATACTTTTTTTTGTATAAATTTAACTACTTTAGATATATCATATAAGTGAAATCTTACAGTATTTGTC
>CAUYLG010036216.1:0-44871 GCA_963573385.1 Cacajao melanocephalus
AACTACCAGTAGAGAATACTATAAACAGCTCTACACAAATAAACTAGAAAATTTAGAAGAAATGGATAAATTCCTGGACACATACATCCTCCCAAGTCTAAACCAGGAAGAAGTGGAATCCCTGAATAGAACAATAACAATTTCTGAAATTGAGGCAGTAATTAATAGCCTACTAACCAAAAAAAGTACAGGACTAGATGGATTCACAACTGAATTCTACCAGAGGTACAAAGAGGAGCTGTTACCATTCCTTCTGAAACTACCCCAAACAATAGAAAATGAGGGACTCCTCCCTAACTCATTTTATGAGGCCAACATCATTTTGATACCAAAACCTGGCAGAGACAGAACAAAAAAATAAAATTTCAGACCAATATCTCTGATGAACGTTGATGCAAAAATCCTCAATAAAATGCTGGCAAACCGAATCCAACAGCACATCCAAAAGCTTATCCACCACAATCAAATTGGCTTTATCCCTGGGATGCAAGGTTGATTCAACATACATAAATCAATAAATGTAATCCATCCAATAAACAGAACCAATGACAAAAACCACATGATTATTTAAATAGAAGTAGAAAAGGCCTTCAATAAAATTAAACAGCTCTTCATGCTAAAATCTCTCAATAAACTACATATTGATGAAACGTATCTCAAAATGATAAGAGCTATTTACGACAAACCCACAGCCAATATCATACTGAATGGGCAAACACTGGAAGTATTCCCTATGAAAACTGGCACAAGAATGCCCCATCTCACCACTGCTATTCAACATAGTATTGGAAGTTCTGGCTAGAACAATCTGACAAGAGAGATAAATAATGGGTATTCAATTAGGAAAAGAAGAAGTCAAATTGTCTCTGTTTGCAGAAGACATAATTGCATATTTAGAAAACCCCATTGTCTCAGCCCAAAATCTCCTTAAGCTGATAAGCAACTGCAGCAAAGTCTCAGGATACAAAATCAATGTGCAAAAACCACAAGCATTCCTATACACCAATAATAGACATACAGAGAGCCAAATCATGAGTGAACTCCCATTCACAATTGCTACAAAGAGAATAAAATACCTAGGAATACAATTTACAAGGGATGTAAAGGATCTCTTCAAGGAGAACTACAAACCACTGCTCAAGAAAATAAGAGGGGACACAAACAAATAAAAACATTCCATGCTCATGGATAGGAAGAATCAATATTGTGAAAATGGCCATACTGCCCAAAGTGATTTATCAGCTCAATGCTAGTACCATCAAACTACTATTGACTTTCTTCACAGAATTGGAAAAAACTACTTTAGGCTGGGCGCAGTGGCTCATGCCTGTAATCCCAGTACTTTGGGAGGCTGACATGGGCAGATCACGAGGTCAATAGATTCTAGCCAACATTGTAAAATCCCGTCTCTACTAAAAATACAGAAATTAGCTGGGCATGGTGGCACATTTGCAGTCCTAGCTCATCAGTAGGCTGAGGCAGAATTGCTTGAAACCAGAAGGCAGAGGTTGCAGTGAGCCAAGATCATGCCACTGCACTCCAGCCTCGCGACAGAGCAAGACTCCATCTCGAGGAAAAAAAAAAAAAAAAAAAACTACTTTAAATTTCATATGAAAACCAAAAAGAGGGTGCATAGCCAGGACAATCCTAAGCAAAACGAACAAAGCTGGAGGCATCATGCTACCTGACTTGAAATTATGTTACAAGGCTGCAGTAACCGAAACAGCATGGTATTGGGTACTAAAACAGATATATAGATCAATGGAACACTGAGGCCTCAGAAATAAGACTGCATCTCTACAACCACCTGATCTTTGACAAACCTGACAAAAACAAGCAATGGGGAAAGGATTCCCTATTTAATAAATGGTGTTGGGAAAATTGGCTAGCTATATGTAGAAAACCTAATACAGACCCCTTCCTTACACCTTATACAAAAATTAACTCAAGATGGATTAAAGAGTTAAACATAACACCTAAAACCATAAAAACCCTAGAAGCAATACGATTCAGGACATAGGCATGGGCAAAGACTTAATGACTAAAACACTAAAAGAAATGATAACAAAAGCCAAAATTGACAAATGGGATCTAATTAAACTGAAGAGTTTATGCACAGCCAAAGAAACTAGCATTAGAATGAACAGGCAACCTACAGAATGGGAAAAAATTTTTGCAATTGATCCATCTGACAAAGCGCTTATATCCAGAATCTATGAGGAACTTAATCAAATTTACAAAAAAAAGAAAAAAAAAAGAAAAAAACATCAAAAAGTAGGTGAAGGATATGAACAGACACTTCCCAAAAGAAGACATTTATACCGCCAACAAACATATTTTTAAAAAGCTCATCATTACTGGTCATTAGAGAAATGCAAATCAAACCACAATGAAATATCAACTCACACCAGTTAGAATGATGATCATTAAAAAGTCAGGAAACAACAGCTAGAGAGGATGTGGAGAAATAGGAACACTTTTACATTGTTGGTGGGAGTGTAAATTAGTTCAACCATTGTGGAAGACAGTGTGGCAATTTTTCAAGGATCGATCTAGAACCAGAAATACCATTTGACCCAGCAATCCCATTCCTGGGTATATACCCAAAGGATTACAAATCATTCTACTATAAAGACACATGCTCACGTATGTTTATTGTGGCACTGTTCACAATAGCAAAGACTTGGAACCAACCCAAATGCCCATCAATGATAGACTGGATAAAGAAAACATGGTACATATACACCATGGAATTCTATGTAGCCATAAAAAAAGGATGACTTCATGTCGTTTGCAGGGACATGGATGAAGCTGGAAACCATCATTCTCAGCAAACTATCACGAGAACAGAAAACCAAACACCACATATTCTCACTCATAAGTTGGAATTGAACACATTAGGAGAAATACCTAATGTAGATGACAGGTTAATGGGTGCAGCAAACCACCATGGCACGTGTATACCTATGTAACAAACCTGCATGTTCTGCACATGTACCCCAGAACTTAATGTACAATAAACAAAAATAGAAAACACACTCACCCCCCCAAAAAAACTATATATGTAAAGGAATGAGACAGAATAAATGCTACCAAATATAAAAGTGTTTTTAAAAGTATGAAGACTTTCTGCTGCTCATGTAGTACTACATAATAAATGGAACAAAATGAAGGCAATTAAAAAATATATATATATGTATACCATTTTAACAAGAATAAGATAATATCTTTTAGTTTGATTTACATTTCTCTGATGATTAATAATGCTAGCATGTTTTCATATACCTGTTGGCCATTTGTATGTCTTCTTTTGAGAAATGTCTATTTGGGCCTTTTGCCCATTTTTAAATTAGTTTGATTTTTTTGTATTGAGTTATTTAAGCTTTTTGTAGAGACTGATTATTAATTCCTTGCCAGATGGGTATCTTGCAAATATTTTCTCCTGTTCTGGGGATTGTCTCTTCACTTTACTGATTGTTTCCTTTGCTGTGCAGAAGCTTTTTAGCTTGATGTGATCTGATTTGTTAATTTTTGCTTTGGTTGCCTGGGCTTGTGAGCTATTACTCATAAAACCTTTGCCCAGTCCAAAGCCCTGAAGAGTTTCCCCAGTGTTTTCTTTTAGTAGTTTCATAGTTTTAGCTCTTAGACTTAATCCATTATCTTTAATCCATTTTGATTTGATTTTTAGCTGTAGCGAGAGAGAGGGGTCTATTCATTCTTCCACATATGGATATCCAGTTTTCCTAGCACCATTTATTGAAGAGACTATCACTTCCCCAGTGTACATTTTTGGCACCTTTGTCAAAAATGAGTTCACTGTAGGTATGTGTATTTATTTCTGGGTTCTCAATTTTGTTCCTTTGATGTATGTGTCTGTTTTTATGACAGTACCATGATGTTTTGGTTACTACAGCTCTGTATGATAATTTAAAATCAGAAATTGTGATTCCTCCAGCTTTGTTCTTTTTGCTCAGGATAGTATTGGCTATTCTGGTTCTTTTGTGGTACCATATAAATTTTAGGACTTTTTTTCTCTTTCTAGGAAGAATGCTATTGGTATTCTGACAGGGATTGCATTGAATCTGTAGATTGCATTGTTTAGAATAGGTAGTATAACAATATTGATTTTTCCAATTTATGAACAAGGAATCTTTTTGCATTTTTCTGTGTCCCCTTCAGTTTCTTGCACCAATGATTTATAGTTTTCATTGTGAAGAACTTTCATTTTTTGGCTAAGTTTATTTCTAGGTATTTTAATTATAGCTACTGTTAGTGGAATTACTTTCTCATTTTCTTTTTCAAATTATTTGCATATAGAAAAGGTACTAATTTTTATGGGTTCATTTTTTATCCTGCAATTTTACCAAATTTATCAGTTTTAATAGTTTTTTGGTGGAGTCTTTAGTTTTTTCCAAGTATAAGATCATATTATCTGCAAACAAGAATAACTTGACTTGTTTCATTCCAATTTGGTTGTGCTTTATATCTGTTCTTGTCTAACTGATCTAGCTAGGACTTCCAGTGCTATGTTAAATGACCGCAGTTAAGATATGCATCCTTGTCATACTCCAGATCTTGGAGGAAAGATTTTCATGTATTCCACATTTGATACTAGCTGTGGGTCAGTTATTCACGTATTTTATTGTGTTGGGGTATGTTCCTTCTAAAACCAACTTTTTGAGAGTTTTTTATAGTGAAGAGAGTGAAGAGATTTTTATTGAATTTTTTTTAGCATTGATTGAAATTCTCATGTTTTTTGTCCTTCATTCTGTTCATATGATGTATCACATTGAGTCACATCCGTTCTAACATTCTTGCAGCCCTGGCATAAATCTTACTTTGCTCTTCATTTGACTAAAAGTTGTCTTTCAAAAACTTAACTTTTCATGTTTTTCATTTTTCATATTTTTGTTACAATTTAAGCTATTTCTGTTCTGATATTTATTCTTTTATCTACTAATGTTCAGTTTAGATTGCTCTTGCTTTCTAGTTCTCTAAGATGCATCATTAGGTGTTTATTTGAAGTTTTTCTGCTTTTTTGATGTGGGTATTTACTGCTATAAACTTTCCTCTTAGCAATGTTTTTGCTGTATCCCATAGGTTTTAGTGTGCTATGTTTCCATTTTCATTTGTTTAAAGAAATTTGCTTTATAATGTCTTTATTGACTCCTCATTCAAAAGTATACAGTTTATACACATTTGTATAGTTTTCAAAGTTCCTCATTATTGATTTATACTTTTATTCTACTGTGGTCAGACTATTACTTAATATGATTTCAATTTTTTTTTTTAGTTTTTAAAACTCATTCTGTGACCTAGCATATGGTCTATTCTTGAGAGTGATCCATGTGCCGAGAAGAATTTGTATTCTGCAACTGTTGGATGAAATGGTCTCCAAATATCTATTAGGTCCATTTGGTCTATAGTGCAGATTAAGTTTAATGTTTCTTTGTTGATTTTCTATCTGTCCAATGCTGACAGTGGGGTGTTTACTTTTCCAGCTATTATTGTATTGAGGTCTAACTCTCTTTAGCACTAATAAAATATTTTTATATATCTGGGTGCTCCAGTGTTGTGTATATATATAAAATTGTTATATCCTCTTGCTGAATTGACCCCTTAATCATTATGTAATTACTTATCTCCTTTTATAGTTTTTTTATTAAATTATATTTTAACTAACGTAAACATAGCTACTCCAACTTTTTGTTTTTTTGGTTCTCATTTGCATGTTTTATCTTTTTGATCCCTTTATTTTTAGTCTGTCTTTAGAGGTGAAGTGAGTTTCTTGTAGGCAGCACATATTTGGGTCTTTTTTTAATCAGTTGAGCCATTTTATGTCCCTCGAATAGATAGTTTAGTTCATTTACATTCAATGTTTGTATTGTTAGGTAGGAATTTACTACTTTCATTTTGTTATTTGTTTTCTGGTTGGTTGCCTGCCTGCCTGCCTGCCTGCCTGCCTGCCTGCCTTCCTTCCTTCTTTCTTTTTCTTCCTCCCTCCCTCCCTCCTTCCTTCCTTCCCTCCTTCCTTCCCTCCTTCCTTCCTTCTCTCCTTCCCTCCTTCCCTTCCTCCTTCCTTCCTTCCTCCTTCTCTCCCTTCCTCCCTTCCTTCCTGTCTTACTTCTTGGAAAAGTGATTTTTCTCTGGTGGTACATTTTAATTTCTTGCTTTTTATATTTTGTGTATCTGCTTTAGTTTATTTATTTATTTAGGGCTGCCACAATGCTTGTAAATTACATCTTATAAGCCATTGTTTTAAACTGATAACAATTTAACTCTGATTCTAAGAAAAAAAAGCAACAAGCAAGCAAAGAGAAAACTAATAAAGATTGTGTAATTCAGCTTCATCACCCCACCATTTAGCTTCTTGTTTCTATTTATGTCTTCTTTACTATTTCTTAAAAAGTTTTTGTAGTTATTATTATTATTATTTTGAGGCAGAGTCTCACTCTATTGCCCAGGCTGGAGTGCAGTGGCATGATCTCAACTCACTGCAACCTCTGCCTCACAGGTACAAGTGATTCTCTTGCCTCAGCCTCCTGAGTAGTTGGAATTACAGGTGCACTCGACCATGCCCAGCTAATTTTTGTATTTTTAGTAGAGATGGGGTTTCACTGTCTTGGCCGGCCTGGTCTCAAACTCCCGACCTCAAGCAATCTGCTCACCTTGGCCTCCCAAAGTGCTGGAATTACAGGCATGAGCCACTGTGACTGGCCTAGTTATTATTCTTGATAGGCTTGTCTTTTAGTCTTCATACTCAAGATATAAGTGATTTACACACCACAATTACAATGTTAGTGTATTCTGTGTTTGTGCTTTTACTGTTAACAGTGAGTTTTGTGCGCACAGATGATTTCTTATTGCTTGATAACAATACCCTTTTCTTTCAGATTGAAGAACTTTAACTTTCCTGTGAGACAGGCCTGTATTGACGAAATACCGCAGCTTTTGTTTGCCTGAGAAAGTGTTTATTTCTGCTTCCTGTTTGAAGGATATGTAGGCTATATTATTGGATATAAAATTCTAAGACAAGATTTTTCTCTTTCTGCACTTTGCATATGTCATGCCACTCTCTCCTTGCCTATAAGATTGTCCCTGAAAAGTTTGCTGCCAGACATTGGAGCTCCTTTGTATGTTATTTGTTTCTTTTCTGTTGCTGCTTTAGTATCCTTATCCTTGACCTTTGGGAGTTTGATTATTAATTGTATTATTTAGATTACATTTGCTTGATGTTCTATGATTTTGTTGTACTTGAATATTGATCTTTCTCTCTGAATTTGAAAAGTTCTGTGTTATTATTTCTCAGAATAAACTTTCTACCCCAATCTGTCTTTTTATTTCCTCTTTAAAGCCAATATCTTAGATGTGTCTTTTTGAGACTGTTGTCTAGATCTTGTAAGTGTGCTTCATTCTTTTGAATTTTTTCTTTTTTTCTCCTCTGACTGTGTATTTTCAAATAGACTGTCTTCAGTCTCGATATTTATCCTGCTTGATTAGATATGCTGTTGAGAGACTCCGATGCATTTTTCAGCTTGTCAATTAAATTTTTAAGTTCCAAAATTTCTGCTTGACTTTTAAAAAAAATTTCGATATCTTTGTTAAATTTCTTTGATACGATTCTTAATTCCTTCTCTGTGTTATTTTGAAGTTTGTTGAGTGTCCTTGAAATAGCTATTTTGAATTCTCTGTTCTGAAATGTTACATATGGCTGTCCTTCTGGCATTGGTCCCTGGTACCTTATTTTAGTTCAATTGATGAGGTCAGGTTTTCATGGATGGTCTTTATGCTTGTGGATGTTCACAACATCTGGGCTTTGAAGAGTTTGGTGCTTATTCTTATCTTTGCAGTCTGGGCTTGTTTGTATCATCCTTCTTGAGAAGGCATTCCAGATATTCAAAAGGAATTGAGGGTTGTGATCTAAGTTTTTGGTCAATACAGCTGTATCTGCTCTAGAGGGCACCCCAAGACCAGTAATGTCTCAACTCTTGGGGACTCATATAAGTACCACGTTGGTGGGCTTGGGTAAAGTCTGGGGAATCTTTTTTGATTACCAGGCAGAGTCTCTTGTTTGCATCCCTCAGTTCCCCCCAAACAAATGGAGTCTTGCCATGCTGAACTGGAGTTGGTGAAGGGTGATGCAAACAATCCTGTGTCCACCACAGCTGGGACTGTGCCAGGTCTTACCTGAAGTCAGTATGGTACTAAGTCTTGCCTAAGGTCAGTGGTGACTACTGCCTGGCTACTGCTGACATTTATTCCAGGTCTAAGGGCTCTTTAGTCAGAAACTGGTAAATTCAGAACAAGACTGGGTCTTTTTCTTTAGGGCAGCAGATTCCTTTCTGTCCCCGGTTGTGTCTAGAAATTCTGTCAAGGAGCTAGGGCCAGGAATCAGAAGCTTCAGGTGCTTGCTACCTTATTTATTGTGGATAAGCTTGTATCCAAGTTGCAAGACAAAGTCCTCTTTACTCTGATATCCTTAGGCAGGAAGAGTCTCTCTCCAAGCTGCCCTGCCTGGAGTTGGAGGAGGGGTGATGTGAGAACTCCCTTGGCCAACCCACCTGGTGTCTCACTGGGTCCTATTCACCCCAAGTTTGCTGGATCTGAGCCCGGTGCAGCGCAAGGACTTGCCAAAGTTCTGCAGTCCTTGTGGACTGCCTTTCATATATATTCAGGACTCCATGGCACTTTAGTTTCTGGTGGTCAGCTAGCCAGAACTCAGGTTCTTGCTACTGGGGTGGAGGATTCCCGTCTGGCTAGGGCTTGTTTAAATACTTCTTCCATGGTCACTGGCCAAATTCTGCCCTGTGCTGTGTTCCACTGTGGCAGAGCAGGACTGAGTTTCAACACCGATTCCCACAATCACGTCTCTCTCCCTCACCCAGCTGTACAGATTCTCTTTATGAGCTGCCAGGAGATGAGGAAGAAGTGGTGTAGGCAATGCAAGACTGTCTTTCCTGCCCACTTCAGCCCCTCTTTCCTTGATATAATGTTAGAACTAGATAGCATGATTGCTCACCTGATTTTTATATCTTATCGAAGTGCTTTCTTATGGGGATAGTTGTTAAACTTGGTGTTTCTGCATGGGAATAATGGCTAGATTGTTCTATTTGGCCATTCTGCTTCCTCACATTTCCCAATTTTAAATGCCTGTAACAACGACAACAAATTAATACTAACTTAAAAAAAATCATTAATTTCTAAACTTAACAAATTCTGTCTGTAGGCCAGGTTTGGTCCAGTGTAAGCATGAACTCCAGTCAAATTATCTGGGTTCCAATTTTTGTTCCAGGATATACTAGGTATGTAACCTCACACAAGTTAGTTCTGTACCTCAGTCCTTAATATATAAAATGAAATAGCACCAAACTTCTACAATGTTTATGAGATGAAATGAGTTCCTAATACATTTCCATGTTTCTAAGACATCACTGAATATAACATGCATCATTATTTTATGTGCCCTTAAGAAAGAAAAGATGGCTGCTAATTAACCTATGACACAATGCTTTCTAATCACTAGGAATTGTTGTTTTATAATTATTTAAAGAGCTCTTTCAGAGTTATTTTCACAGTAATTTTTATCATGTCACTCATGGACATATGTGTGTGTGTGTGTGTGTGTGTGTGTAAGAAATAATTTGGTTTGCATTCTTAAAACCTCCCCTCATTATTAGTCTAACATGAATTAGTTTACCACTGTGATTTAAACACAGTATTATTGTTGGTGCTATTAGCAGCACTGGTGATGTAGCACTTAAAAGAGTGCTCCCCATTGTCTCCTGGAATTTTTTTCTAAGTCACTGAAACCATAATGAGAGTTTTCATGTTGGTACTTTCTTGATCTTACTAGAAGATGTCAATGGAGAATTTTCAAACAGAAAGACTTGTGTTCTTTCTTTAAATGGTCCTTAAGTTAAAGATTGTTGCCTAAACATTCAGAGGATTTCAATTGTTCAGCTACTTACCAAGAATGACAACAAAAAAGTTTGTGCATAAACAAACATGAACAGCTACATAATCACTGCTGTTTTTCTGAGAAAGACTGCCAAAATTTTATTAATTATAAGATATTTTTGATTTTCCTAGGTGATAAAATTTTTAAAAGTTTATTTGAAAAGCTTTATATAAAGAAATATCAAAGAGTTTGATAAACAAAAACAAATTTTTATAGAGAAAAAAGCTAGTATTTTTACTTAAGTCTCAGCTTGATCACATATTATCCATATGGCCTTCTTTAAAGCATTGACCTTTTTATCTATAAAACAGACGTAATCTGACTTGTAATCACTGCATGTAAGTGTACATGGGTGGATAGATGGTCGCGTGCAGACTGTCTTGTGTATGTCAATTCAGCTATCTGAGGTCTGAGGGTTGAAAGAACCAAAATTGGGGAAAGAGAAGGACATCAAAAGATTCATGGATTCGATCCCTCTGGAAAAGGCAGCCTGAATTTAAATATTTCACCAAAGAAGAAGATACAGATACGTAATATTGGTTTTGGCCAATAAATGTAACCTGTTGAAGGTGAGAACAGAGGAGAAAACTTGATTGGGAAAGAGAGAAAATAGCACAAAGAGGGAAGCATATGCCTAGATTGAACATTCTGGTTGGGTGATTTCAGAAAGGTCCATCTGTCTGACCTGAGATGTCTGGTCACACAAGTCCAGGAAGAGCCATTGTGATGCTGAAGACTCAGGGGCCTCCTTTGTCTATTAAACTGGATTCCAAAGTCCCTCCGGTCATAAAAACAAACAACAACAAAAAAGCCACACTGCTTCAGATTTTTGGTTCTTATTTACAAATTGGCCCATTGGCCTCTTCCTTGCCCTAAGCCCCTGAAAGTATCTGGACTTAGAAAATATGGTCAGAGGCAGAGGGAGCAGCTACCTCTCTCCTGCCCCACATCCAAGGATCACAAATGATTTGGAGAGCTGAATGAGGCATTGTATATTTCACTTACAATGATTGTACAACAGCTGTATAATCGATGTTGTTGAAGATATGAGTGTTGCTCAGAGTCTAGCATAAATGTCCACAGTGAGCTGCAAATGTGAATAAGAATGGCCCTGCCTGCATTGTAATTGGTATTATTACTGGAATAAATGGCAAATCCACATATGGATGAATGGGTGGGGCTACAAAAGGGTGCAGCATGAGACACAAATGGTAGCTTTTATTTTCTCTGATCCATGCCTATTCTTTCAAATAACCAGCCACAGTAGGTGGAGGAAAGGGATAGAAAGTAGGAATATAGTGGAGAAATAGTGAAGCTGCCTATCTACTATTATATATCATGCCCCTTCCTGTCTACCAGTGCCCACGCTTATTAATTGTAATAGAGTATATCACACATCCCCTCCTGGAAAAACAAAATCCGTCTGTTACAAAGGGTAGAAGGAGACTCAGGTGAAGGGTGTGGGAGTAGGGGGAGACATAGGGAAGAGAAACACTTCAGGTTAATTGGAGCTGAGAATATAAAATACTCGTCTTAAAGTGTGTGCTTCAGTTATGAGAAGGAAAGTGTCGAGATCATAATGTTTTCTGTGCAAGATTCAACACAGCATGGGTGTTTTAAAACAAGCAGTAATCATTTCTCATGGAGAAATTATAAGCAGCCGCTCTAGGCTCAGGACAAGCGCATGGGAGAGCCATTCTTTTCATTTCTCTAGAAAGACACAAGGAGAAACACAGTAGTTAGCAGATGAGTCCCTTGAACCAAATGGCAGAGTTAGTGATGAAGAGAATTATATTGTTCAATTTGCTTATTGCTTTATTCATTCAGAAAGAAATGACACTGAATTCTCCTAGAATTTTGCAAATTATAAGGGAAGAAATTTTGGTTTCAAAAATCAAACTGTCTGGCTTCTGCAGAGGTTGCAAAGCAAATTGGTCAACTCCATAATCAGAAAATAACAGAAAATTGTTAAACGATTTATTTGACAAAATTGGCTGTTATTTCTTTTAGAGAAGAGACCTTTTGAGTCTGATACAAAAACAGCCTCTGCCCTGATACATACAGCTTTTGTTTGCCTGCTGTCATCCTGGATGCACCTATGTGGTGTCTGAATCACTAGTAGGTCTCTGTTTAAAAATTCATTGTTTATGAGAAATAATTTCTCTAAAGTAATAAACAATGCTCTGCATAACACCACTTTAAAAATTCTTAGAAATAAACGCAAAGAAATCAGTTACAATTATTCACATAGTTCCTCAAAATGGTAGCACATGAGAAGAAAGAGGGGTCCCTCTCACCCTCTTTCTGAAGACTATCTTTGTTTACTTCATTCCCAAGTATTAAGAGCTTGCATGATCCATTTGCATAGGATAACTAACATATACCACATCATTTGCACGTCTGCAAGTACACGTGAGTAACCGTAATTACACGTGACACCAATTACTCTATTACTTTGTATTAAATTATAATGGAAAATTCCACTAGAGAATTGAAGCCTAATTGCATCTTAATTTGCATAATTTTGCATATTAATTACATCTCAGATGAATAATAAATTTCAGCAGATTTTTAATTTATGCATAGACACAAAAACAAGTGGAGAAATAATTTAGAAAAAAATACCAGCAACTATTACTTAGGGCATTCAACTAATTTTGCTTAGTTTAGCAAAACAAAACTTGGTTTGTTTAATATAGCATCTTTAGACTGATTGCTGTTTATTGCACAATATGTCAGTCTTGAAACATAGGTGCAAGCATGGTTTTCTTAATAAAAAAAAGTGTTCAATTATAGCATTTTAAGTTTGGATTTTTATTTTTTGTTAAAACTGTCTCGGGGATAATATTGTTTCATTGGAAATATCTTTAGTTGTGATACATTTTGATTGAGACTTAATTTCTGTTGCAGTTATTTTAAATGCAGGGGATTATAAAAATAGAATATAAAAATATCTTTGTGAAGGAGATCACTAATAAAATATATCAAGTGTTTTCTTTCTTGAGTTTACTATGAAGTCACTGAGGATTGTTTTAGTGATTTTTGCATGAATGATTCAGAGTGAGAAATTCCATGTGTTTCGTTTTTTAGCACATAACAATTTAGAGGAATGGCTTTCAAAGATTACTACTATTTTCTGATTGTTTTCTTTGTTTCTCATTGCTTGCATGGTAAACAGTAACATTTGTTCTTAATTGCTAGAGACCTGGGTTTTAAATTTAGTCACCTTTACTTCAGATTTATTAAATAAACAGAAGGTATATTTCTCAGAGTTAATTAATGCATTTTAGTTACATAGCTGTATCTAGGTTGACAGTTATTCAAAAAAAGAAAAAAATACGCCAACTCAGTGTTCCTCAAATGACAATATGTAACTGAAAATTCACTCAGTGTTCCTCAAATGACAACATGTAACTGAAAATTCATTTCGTCCACTTCTTGCCTAAACCCAATCCTTATTGCTTTATCCCTGCTGCCACTGTTAAAGGATGGGTGGAAACCCTTAGCTCTGCCTCCACTAAGTCTAATACTATGATCATTTGCCAAATTATACAAAAAGAGAGGATGACACGTCCTAATAAATCAGGAAACTGTCAAGATTAATAATATCAGCCGTCATCTGTTTTCTTATAAAAGCCCTACTGGCATCAAATATTTTCCAGTTTGTTTTGCAGTTCTGTTGGTGCAGAAACTGGACCTGTGCCAGCCTGGTGCAGTGCAACCTCCAAGAAGCCATTCTATATGTCTTTTATCACATTGGCCTGAATTTCACAATTGTGCCGGTTCACAGGGCGGTAAGCAAGAAGTCTTTACAACATATGCTCCCCTTCTCTAGTTACCAATCATTGTTACGATTTGCTATTTGATAGGCAACACTTTGAACTTAAAGGCTTAGATTTGTCTTTGTTTCCTAATATTTCAGTATTTTCTGTTTGCGTCAAAAAAGTTTGCCTCATTCTTAGGCAAGCTAGAACCAATGGAAAAATAAAAACTCACCAGGGCTTTTTTTATTGAATGAATTTCTACTAGGTGCTTGATTCTGGTCTTTGGTTTCCGTTGCCAGGTTACAGCCCTAGGAACACCTTTATTTGTATGTTTAAAAGCTGAAATAGTTCAGCTATCCAAAATAGAACTGTATCGATGATTGCATCTGTCACTTTACTTTTTTTGTTCAACCCTTTTGACCAGGTTCTTATATTAAAGAGAGATTTGAGCTGGATGAATGCCTCAAACCAAACCAATCTTTCCAACATTTAAACAATGGTTCCCTCTTGTGGCCATGCTTCTATAGTGCGATTTAAGAAAGAGGGAACGTAAAAATCCAGCGGCTGTGAAACAGATTTCGACACAACATACTGTAGCAATCTACGTGCTTGTATTTAGAGGCATTCCCAGAACTCTCAAGTCTTTCTGATCTATTTTCAGTAAGGTATAAGTTTTGGTGTTTTGTGTGAAGGAATAGCCAAGCATCCTGATGCTTATTTCCTGGTGATATTAGAAAAATACTCTCCTAGAGGGAATAGAGTCCGCATTTTAAAACATTTTTTAATATGTTGAAGTGTATGTAGGAAAACAGGCAGTTTAGGCTGTCTCTGTAGCTTTAGAAATAAATTTATAATTTCACTATTAAGAATACTAATGATCTCCTAAAGGAACATCATAAGTATACAATTAAATCTAGATTATGCTTGTCCTTTCAGATTTTATCCTCAAAGTTCATCTAAGAGGGGGTAAAAATCATACAATTAACCAGCTCCTCAAAGATGATCTTTCCAAGCACCTTTGATATATGCTTTTAGAAATTTATTTTGAGTCAGATTTCCCCAGGGGCCACCATCTTACACTCTCCAAATTACTGTGATAAAGAGCATTCTTCTGACACCACAACTGTAAACAGCCCACAAATGCTTTCTGTCTGTGTTAAGCTATGTTCAGAACAGCAACCGCCAAGAGATGTCCCTTAAGTAGATTTTTTTTTCTTAAGACCGTGTTTAATGTAAAAGTAAAGTGTTGTTAGTAACAGAGACAAGAATCTGCGCATGGTCATATGACTGTGTCTACAAAAGATTGCAGCCATCCACGCAAGTCGGATACGATGTGTTTTAGTACACTTCAAATTTCCAAGTAATAAAAATGCCAACTTTCAATTCCACTCTAAGGACCCTTTTGAAAGAATGAAAGCATTCATACTTGTCAAGCCATTTTCAAGCCACAGTCTTTCTTATTCACCACAGAAGTTTATTTATTTAGAAGTTTCACATGGGAAATGAGGTTGAGGATGGAAATGGACATTTCTGCATGTTGCAAAGAGGGTGATATAAAGAGAGCTAGTCGTCAAGAAGCGAGAGTATGGAGATATATGTAATCACCAACAACATATAACACTTCTGATTCCAAATGAACTCCTTCCTTTCCCTCCCTCACCCAGCACAGGCTCAGGCACCAAGTTACAAGTCTCTTCACTTCACTGACAGGGCAGCTCTGCATGTTTTGCTCTTGAGCCTCCATTTTGTTTAGAAGTGCACACCTTTCTGTTGTTGATAAAAACACAGGCAGTTAATTTTTAACTATTCACCTGCAAGATGAGTCACGTCAGAAGTTCTCATAAGAGAGGAAGGTTATATTAAGGAAATAGGACTAGCACCAAGTTAATTTTCAGCACAAATTTTAAAATTAAGAAGAATGATTTTCTTTCCCTTAAAATAGTGAGCTTTAAAAAAAGTTATTTTCCATTGTGGTTCGCTGATGCCACTTTCTGCCACCACTAGGCTTGGGAAGCACCTTTGCACATGCATTTCCTTTTGACAGGTTCAACCCAGGTCTAGTCTGAGGCTTCCTATGGAGTTATTGCCCAATCCACCATAATTCTTTTCCTTGGACTTTTTTCCTTTCTTTTTGTTCAATAAAAAAATACAAGATTAGACTAGGGGCAGTGGCTCACGCCTGTAATCCCAACACTTTGAGAGGCCGAGGCAGGCGGATCACCTGAGGCCTGGAGTTCAAGACCAGCCTGGCCAACACAGTGACCCCCTGTCTTTACAAAAAAAAAAAAATACAAAAATTAGCTAGGCGTGGTGGCATTGTGATGCACATCTGCTGAGGCATGAGAATCGCTTGAACCCAGGAGGTGGAGGTTGCAGTGAGCCAAGATCATACCACTGCACTTCAGCTCTGTCTCAAAAAAGAAAATAAAAAAAAGATACAATTAAATGAAACAATGACCACAAGATGTTCCTCCACAAATGTGTACTAATTACCATCTTGTGGACATTTAAAAATGTCCATCAACTGGTTTTTACATGAACTGTGCCCTCAAACTGCTGATCTGCTTGCATTTGCCCACTTTTTGTCTCTGCCTCTGTCTCTCTCCCTATCTGTCTGTTCCTCTTTCTTGATGAGATTAGCAATGTAATTCACTTGCACAGGAAAAATAAAACCTAAAAAGCCAATTGGCTCCTTACTTTCCTCCTTCATTCTCTTAGGAAATCACAGAGGCTTTTGGAAGTTAGCAAAACAAAGAAGGAAATAGGGGAACTGTAACACAGAGGAATCCAGAATTTAGATTTTATGATCCAGTAAAAATGTCAAACCAAATATTCAGGCTTTGAGATTGACTGTTATTTGCCAGCTTTTTATTAATATTTTCCAAAAAGGTAAAAGAAATCCTGAGAATTACCATATATTCTGAACATTGTTTAATAAAAGATGCTTTAGCAACAAAAGAACAGGTAGAAGATAATCTCTGAAATTAAAAAAAAAAAGACATCCCTTTCCATTGGCTATGTTTAGTTTTAAAAAATCATCACATTTTTATTCTTTTTCTCCTTTATGCTTTTATCAATTAGATCAGCTAAACTTCTATACACAGGAGTGCTTGTCTATAGACCAAAATCCGGAACTCACAAGCTCACTATTTGTTGTTCTTCAGAGCCCTCATCAAATTCACCATTTTCAACAGATTCTCCTTGATTTCCCATGTAAAAATGAACAGTTGTGCTATCTAAGCTCTTATGCATATTTTATTTTCATCTATTTTATTTTGAATTTGATTCATACTGCACTTATCTCCACCTCCATGAGGTCAGGAATTCTTACTACGTATTCATTTTTAAAGGAGCACTCCATAAATGCCAGTTGACCAAATGAACCCAAAACTGACAGAAAAAAATATGATTTCTGCAAGAGCTGGTTTTACCTTCTATGGAGCAATAATCCCTGATAGGCACATAGAAATGTTAGGAAGTGAAATTGATCACCTTCACATCATGTGGCAATGACAGCAGTGCCAAATACATGTATCTATATCTACATATAGATAGATATAGATATATGTATATGTATTTATAAGTGTATGTGTGTGTGTGTGTGTGTGAGAGAGAGAGAGAGAGAGGGAGAGTTGTATGTATCTGAGGGCTTAACTTCCAACCCCAGATATATGCACACACATGAAAATACACACACAGACACATTACATACATATACATCAAGTTACTGGAATATTGCTCTAATTAAGAACACAACCTGAAGTTTCAATATGGAGAGGAAAATAGGTATTTTTTATTGGCTTTGCTCTTGCCTAACCACTTTTATTCTTCAGATTCTCTTTACTAAACCTGATTCCTGGTGTGCTATGGGTACAAAGACCCAAAGCTGCCCTGGGCTTGCAGATTTTAGAGTTAGAAAGGTGTTAGGAATTTATCTGTCTCAACTTTCCAAATGTATGGAAGAGGAAATTGAGAGCTAGAAAGGCAAAACATCTAGGTCTTCTGACTTCCCAGCCAGTGCTTTTCCCACTCAAACTATTAAACTGACAGAAGGGAAAATCATGTGGCAATTTGTGCTTTTAAAACAGAGAATTTTTAGAGGCAATCTAATTATTTTTATATTACATTAAGAAAGGAAGAAAGAGAAGAAGAGCGAGGCACCAAAATCAAGAAGGTAAGCTCTTTGGAAAACCTGGTTTTCATCAGCTGGTCATAACCTCTAGAGCTAATACTGGGCCCAGAGGAATATCCCGGACTGATCTATTCTTGGCAGAAACTGCTTTTTGAGTAAGCCGCCCACTAGCCTTTTTTTTTTCTCCCATATTCTAGATAAAAATGAGTGTTTAAAAACTGTGCTAAAATTTTCAAAAACACCTTAAAAAGATTCCATTACTTAAAGTGATTTGGATAATTGTGTTCAATGGTAGCCATTATTTAAAAATATAATTAGTTGCTGAACTCGGAGAAGGAGGGAAATTTCTGCAGGTGTTTCTCATTATTTGCTATGCATACAAAATATCTGCATAAATTACCATTATTATTCCAATGTATACTAAGAGACAATAAAGCATTAGCAAGCAAAGAAGAACGCCGTTGACCCACAGACTGTGAGAGAGAGGCCTGGATGCACAGTAATAGTGTGCTGGCCTTCAGCGCTGCTGCTGCACATGTGCAACCACATTCAGGATTAAAAGAAACAATTTTGCACCTGTAACAATGTTACATATGGAATGTAACTCCATCAGAAAGATATTTAAAACAGGGTAGGGGGCAGGGAGAAGCAACAAAACAACTGGAAAAAAATAAGGCTATAATTATTTCCAAAGGTTGACACACACTTAAAGTGGGTATCTTGGATTTCTTTGAGTTTAAAGCCCTAGTAGAACAGACAACTGAATTTTTTTTAACTATGTGGTGCATTTGCCATTTTTCTTTCATGATATTGTTAGGGTTTGATGGCAGTGTTATTGTAAGCATAGTCCAACAGAACTCGCTACAATGGTAGAAATATTCCATATCGGCACAATCCAGCAGTAGCCATCAGCCACATGTGGCTATTGAGCCCTTGAAATGTAGCTGGTGCAACTTAGTAATTGATTTTTTACAATTTAATTTTAATTAATTTAAATATAAATAACCACATCTGGTGGCTAATGTAATGGACATCATAGGGAAGTTAATTTCATTGAGTTGTCCTTGTCAATACAAATGGTAACTAATGTCTTTTGAGTACTTACTACATACCAGGCACTGGGCTAAATATTATCTCATTTAATTAACACAACAACTCTATGAAATAGGTATTACTATGCTTGAGAAGACTGAGGTCCATAGAAATTAAGGTATTTGTCTTGATGTCACCAGACCAGCATATGAAGGGGTCAATATATAATCTAGACAGTCTAACTCCAGATTCCTTCCTATGAACTCTTAAGGTGGCATCAGAAAGCAACACACTGTTGAATTTACTCTACGAATCCACAATAAATCAATTTCTGTCAGTCTCTAACATGAAATCAAATGATAAATGAATATGTGTCACACTGGAAGTAAAGATTATCCAGTGATCAATCCAACTCTTACCATTGACAAGAGGGAGGCCCAAAGCAGATGAGTTCAAACGTTTTAGTGCTTAGCAAGCTTAAAACCAAGGTCATTGTAATATATGCAAATGTAGCGAGTATCCCAAACCACACATCACACAGCAAACATTCAAAAAATGGTGTGTGTGCATCTTCCAGGGAAATCTGATATAGCAACCAAGAAGGAAGATATGGAAGAGATGTTGGGGCTGGATCATCTGGTGATGAAAAGCAAATGAAAAATAATGACTGGAGTCTGGGTGCGGTGGCTCACGCCTGTAATTCCAGCACTTTGGAAGTTCAAGGCAGGTGGATCACCTGAGCTCACGAGTTCGAGACTAGGCTGAGCAAAATGTTGAAACCCCATCTCTACTAAAAATGCAAAAAATTAGCCAGGTGTGGTGGAGTGTGCCTGTGGTTGCAGCTACTTGGGAGGCTAAAATGGGAGGATCCCTTGAGCCTGGGAGGTGGAGGTTGCAGTGAACAGAGATTGCACCACTGCATTCCAATCCAGGTGACAGAGTAAGACCGAGTCCCCCCAAAAAAAAGAAAGGAAGGGAGGGAGGGAGGGAGGAAGGGTGGAAAAAGAAAAGAAGAGAAGAAAAAAGAAAAGAGAAGGAAAGAAGAGAAAAGAAAAGAAAAATACTGATTGGGAAAAGAAAGTAAGCCACTAACAATTTGATACATCATTCTGCTTTTCATTTATAATTCTTACATGGTATAAGTAACACTCTGCCAATGTAATATCCCCAGCCTCTTATAGTTCAGTAGTTCACAAACGTGTTCGTGCCTAAGGCCCATGCAAACAAAAGAGTGCTGCTAAGGGATCAAAGGAGCAAACAAGGCAGAAAATTGGTACAATCTATTTTTTTAAAATTCCCATATTATAATGGATATTAACAAAAACCTGTTTTGAGTTTTGCTGCCATAGCCTTTAGAATAGTCTTAAAATTCATGTAAACTTTGTGGGGATTCTATACTTCCACATATATTTTAACTAAAATTGACTAGAATCTTTTGTCCAGATGGTGAAAGAAAACTTTCTTTTTGTCTTAACTAGGTGCTTTACACATCTTAGGTAGGCAAAATTATTCAAATTAGATTTCAGAGAGGTTAAGTAATTCACTCAATGACACACAGCTTGTGAGTTAGAAAGTCAAGATGCGAACTCAGATGTATCAAGTTCCAAAAATTGTCACTCTCTGCTGCTCTGATCTGCTCCCCACTGCCATATAGTATTGTCTGTGATCTGGGCTTAAAATTATGCATATAGTTGTATTAGTCCATTTTCATGCTGCTAATAAAGATATACCTGAGACTGGGCAATTTACAAAAGAAAGAGGTTTAATGTTACAGTTCCACATAGCTAGGGAAGCCTCACAATCATGGCAGAAGGCAAGGAGGAGCAAGTCACATCTTACATGGATGGCAGCAAGCAAAAAGAGCTTTCGCAGGGAAATTCCCATTTTCTAAAACCATCAGATCTTGTGAGATTCATTCACCACCAAAAGAACAGTACAGGAAAGACGTGCCCCCATAATTCAATCACCTCCCACTGGGTTCCTCCCACAACATATGGGAATTGTGGGAGTTACAAGATGAGATTTAGGTGGGGACACAGAGCCAAACCATATCATTCCACCCCTGGCCCCTCCCAAATCTCTTGTCTTCACATTTCAAAGCCAATCATTCCTTTCCCACAGTCCCCAAAGTCTCAACTCATTTTGGCATTAACTCAAAAGTCCACAGTCCAAAGTCTCATCCATGACAAGGCAAGTCTCTTCCACCTACAATCCTGTAAAATCAAAAGTAAGTTAGTTACTTCCTAGTCACAATGGGGGTAGAGGCATTGGGTAAATACAGCCATTCCAAATGGAATACATTGGTCAAAACAAACGGGCTACAGCCTCCATGAAATTTCAAAATCCAACAGGGCAGTCAAATATTAAAGCTCCAAAATGATCTCCTTCGACTCTGTATCTCATCCAGGTCACACTGATGCAAGAGGTGAGTTTCCATGGTCTTGGGCAGCTCCACCCCTGTGGCTTTGCAGGGTATAGCCCCACTCCTAGCTGCTTTCATGGGCTGGTGTTAAATGTCCATGGCTTTTCCAGGGGCAAGGTGCAAGCTGTCAGTGGATCTACCATTCTGGAGTCTGGAGGACAATGGCCCTCTTCTCATAGTTTCACTAGGCAGTTCCCTAGTAGGGACTCTGTGTGGGCTCTCACCCCACATTTTCCTTCTGTACTGCTCTAGCAGAGGTTCTCCATGAGAGCCCCACCCCTGCAGCAAAATTTACCTGGGCATCCAGGCATTTCCATCCATCTTCTGAAATCTAGGTGGAGGTTCCCAAACCTCAATTCTTGACTCCTGTGCTCCCACAGGTTCAACACCACATGGAAGCTGCCAAGGCTTGGGGCTTCCACCCTCTGAAGCCACAGCCCAAGCTGTATGTTGGTCCCCTTTAGTCAATGGCTGGAGCATCTGGGACACAGGGCACCAAGTTCCTAGGCTGCACACAGCAGAGGGACCCTGGGCTTGGCCCATGAAATCATTTGTTTTCTCTTAAATCTTTGGACCTGTGCTGTGAGGGGCTGCCATCAAGACTTCTGACATACCCTGGAGACATTTTCCCAATTGTCTTGGGGATAAACATTCAGCTCCTCATTAGTTATGCAGATTTCTGCAGCCAGCTTGAATTTCTGCTCAGGAAATGGG
Organism: Cacajao melanocephalus; assembly: GCA_963573385.1. NCBI lineage: Eukaryota > Metazoa > Chordata > Mammalia > Primates > Pitheciidae > Cacajao > Cacajao melanocephalus. The sequence continues at coordinate 22,023 of CAUYLG010036216.1, forward strand.
ATTTTCTTTTTATCAAATTGTCACGCTGCAAATTTTTCAAACTTTTATGCTCTGTTTTGCTTTTAAAACTGAATGCTTTTAACAGCACCCAAATCACATCTTGAATGCTTTGCTGCTTAGAAATTTTTCCACCAGATACCCTAAGTCATCTCTCTCAGGTTCAAAGTTCCACAAATCTCTAGGGTAGGGGAAAAATGCTGCTAGTCTGTTTGCTAAAACATAGCCAGAGTCACCTTTACTCCAGTTCCAGCAAGTTCCTCATCTCCATCTGAGACCACTGCAGACTAGATTTCATTGTCCAGACCATTATCAGCATTTAGTTCAAAGCCATTCAACATGTTTCTAGGAGGTTCCAAACTTTCCCACATTTTTGTCTTCTTCTGAGCCCTCCAAACTGTTCCAACCTTTGCCTGTTACCTAGTTCCAAAAACACTTCCACATTTTTGGGTATATTTCTAGGAGTGCCCCACTCGACTGGTGCCAATTTACTGTATTAGTCTGTTTTCATGCTGTATGTCATAAAGACATACCTGAGACTGGGCAATTTACAAAAGAGCAAGGTTTAATTAGACTACAGTTCCATGTAGCTGGAGAAGCGTCACAATCATGGTGGAAGGCAAGGAAGAGCAAGTCACATCTTTCATGGACGGTAGCAGGCAAAGAGAGCTTGCATAAGGAAATTCCCATTTTTTAAAACCATCAGATTTTGTAAGAATCATTCATCACCACAAGAATAGCACAGGAAAGACCCACTCCTATCATTCAGTCTCCTCCCACCAGTTTCCTCCCACAACACATGGGAATTGTGGGAGTTACAAGATGAGATTTGGGTGGGGACACAGAGCTGAACCGTATCAATAGTCTAGTCTCATTTTTGGTGTTCCACAAAATCAGAGCTTCAAAGACACAAACCAATTCATCAGATTTGCATGATAACATGCCTCAAAATCCTTCCTGTTTCTGTTCCTTTCAAACTAAATGAAACTTCACACTCAGTGGTCCTGCCCCCAGCCTGTGCTATCTCCCACAAAACTTTCCTGATTTCTAAATCTTCACAGGAATTTTACTGCACTCTTGCCCCAACTTCTTTTTAGGATAAAAACTAATTACCCCTCCCTTAAGCTCTCACAGCCATTCCTCTGTGTTTGCAACCTTTACACTATATTATGGTTACTATTTAAGTGCCTGTGTTCTCCACTCCACCACTCAAAGGTGCATTTTATCCCCTCCTCCCTTTTTTGTGTGTGTCTTCAGCAACTGACAAAGTGTCTGTACATAATAAGTACTTAAATATTTGCTGAATTCAAATGAACTAAATAAAAACAAGCAAGTTCACACAAAGTCCTCCAAATACTAGTTAAACCGGGGTATATATTCTTTTCACACTGATAATCCTGCTACGGAATGAGCTAGTTATAACAATGATCTCTTCATTATTGTATTTACATACTGTTTTATAACAGTTTGGTTCTTACTTTGTTTTCCCACAAACTATGAGCCTTTAAATTTACTGTCTTATTTATATTAGTACAGCACATATGTTAAGAGCACAGACTCAACTTTATAAGTGAATGGTGCTCAGGTCTTAATTTAACAAGGTGACTGATGGACAACATGGAAACATCAGTGTCACTGAAAGAAAGTTTAATGCCATTCACATGTTGAGAAACAAGAGGCATGGAATACCATGCAGGGCCACAGGAAGAGGCAGCAGATTTGGACAGGAGACAGAAACAGGACTGTGGAGAAAGCCTAGGCCAGGGAGTTTTATCAGGGTTTCTGCAGGAAAGGCAAGGCGGGGTAGAACAACCTGTTCAGGATTGGCTAGTTTGAATAATCCCAGTGGGTTTTGGGCTATAGGAGTGGTCTCTAGTTGCCTGGCATCTGGTCCTAGAATAATTTAGTTCAGGGGAAATACTGGTTTGGTGTACGAGACTACATAAGCGTGTGGTTGGAGATTAGTTAGTTTCTGTATGAAAGGTGTGCTCATGGCCTAACCCTTTGTTATCACTAAGGATTAGCTCACCTTTGGAAGGACAGACTTCCCTGACCACCAAGATTTTTCAGATTTCAAAACACCATAAGATACAGAAAATTAAAAACATGATTACTACAATGACCTTGAACAAGTTGCTCAACCTGTCTCATTCACCTCATCTGTAAAATGGGGATAATAATTACAACATCATAGGGTTGTGGTGAGGATCAAATGAATTAATATATATGAGACAAATAGAACAGTATATGACATATAAAATATGATATAAAAATTAGCAATAATATTTGTCACTACAACACCTCTCAAAATGCATCCCACAAGATGGGATGTGCTTGAAAAGTGCTGAAGGAATGAATGAATGCAGGAATGAATGAACAAGTCCTCAGCATTACACAGCTTAGTGTTAAGCAACAAGCATTTTCAGTGTCTTAGAAACAGAAAAACAATTTGTGGATAAAACTGGCACTGGAGTGAAAAGATGAACTGAATCTTGAGAAGGAATAAGATTCTCACTAACCAAAGCCTTTGCTACTGTTTTCCTATAGTGCTTCTTTTAGTCCATCTATCTCTGTCTCAATATTTAAGGCAGGCATTTGTCTTTCAGGTTTCTTTTGGCATCACTGCAGTCATCAAATGAAACATAATTTCCTCCATCCATAACCCAGTGAAGTTTAGTTGGACTTTATATCACTCCCAATTTTAAAAAGAAAATTTGCATCTTCAGACATCAGCAGCATGAGGCAACCTAAGAAATAACTGTGCATTAGGCCTCTAAATAGACTTTTCCTTTATTATGTGTATGTAGCATCTATCTAATAGAAAACGAAGCAACAGCATCCATCTCCTTCTACTGGCATTACAATTTAAAGGAATCCAGTGAACTGTCCTTGTTACATGTATAGGATCTAGTACCATTCTTTACTTCTAATGAACCTGGCATTTCAGATGCATAGATCTTTAGAGTTGGAGAACTGGATATTTTTCCACCCCCTGGATTTCCAAAGAAGCAAACAGATTCCAAGGCCCCATCTGCCATCTCTTGTCAACAGTCCTGTAAAAAGGACTCATTTCTATGTATTTAGGACACCCAGAATAATGTCTTATTTTTTGAAATCAGTATGGTATCCAAACGAAGGCAGCCATTTTGCTAGTATTAATACAAAAATCTTACTTCAGTGAACAATGAGGACTTGAAATATCTATCTACTATATCCTCAATGCCAAGAGAATGGAAGAGACAATCTATGTTACAACATTGAGAAGTAACTAATTTTCTTATTCATAGGTACAAATAGCTGTGCTGGAAACAGCATTGGCTAGAGACTTTGGTGGCCCAAATATGCCAATCTCCAGATACATGACTTTATGTAAACTATTTAAATACTCAAGGTCTCCGTTTTCTTATCTGTAAAATGAGGGGATTAAATCAGGTGTTCAAGATCTAACATTTCCTGATTTTATGAGTGGATTTATAATCAAACTTTATGGTACTAATTACCTACAGGTCACTTAAGTAGGTCTGATTATCAACACTAATTCACATGGACCTAATATAGAATTAACCAGACCACATGACAAGCTCATAAACATGCTCTTTATACACTTTTAATCTTTTGGGGTTATTTCCTATAACAAGAAGTCCAATTTAAAAATGAGTTGAGTTATAAGCCTTTATATAGCATTCATTTCTACACACTTGAAATAGAAAATGTTAGCTATTTAATCAGTCAGGTTCATAATTTAGTTTGTAAACTCAGAGACCATAGCTAGGTTTTACATAATATTGATTACATGATCAGGGCTCATTAAAGGATAATAATTTAAAAATCACTTTTAAGTGTTAGCTTTTTCTAGCTAATTTCCTTTCCATGTGAATGCTTCATGTTTTAATATATCATCCTTTTCTCTTATTTATTTATTTGCTCTAGAAAACCAGTGAGAATTAATCTAGAATGATGACAAAATTAATGGAAATTTAAATGAAAGTGTAATCTTATTGGAATTTCATTTCTGATGACATAATAATAGGCTTATATAGCACCTTTCATCTATGGACCTCTAAGCACTTTACAAACATTAGTTAATTCGCCCAACAATCCTGTGAGGTTGGCAATTATAATCAGCCCCATTATGTAAATCAGGGATGTGCAATACAGGGAGGTTAAGTTCCTCAGGCAACAGGGAAACCAGTGGCAGAGCCAGCATCAGACCACAAGCATCCAGATGCCTGCAACTGCACACCCAAAGAACCTTGTGGAAAGCCTACCATTCTGGTTGGTTGCCACAAAAGACCTATTTCCAAAAGAAAAAGATCCCAAAGAAATGTCTGATCTTGCCATTTCTTTTTTTTAGTGTTCCACACTGGAGGTGAAAGAACCGGAAGGGTAGGGCAGTATAAACGAGACTTGCCTCGAAATGTACTCTGTCGAGCATTTTCTCACCAGGCTGAGACTCCAGTCAAAAGGCTAGGTGCTATCCCTTTCTTGATGAGCAACATTTGAAGGAAAATATACCCCAAATACTAATATGAACACTGTTTATAATAGCAGAAATTCTTTATTGTTTAATGGTTGACGGGCATTGTATTAAGGTGTTTTATATATGTCACTTCATTTAATCTTTATCATAACCTATACGTAAGTATATTAACTATTGCTGTATAACAAAGCACCCTAACACTCAGGACTTAAAAACACATTTATTTTTGTTCTCATATCTGTGAGTCAATGGGGGTTGGTGATGTAGGCTGGGCTTGACCTCAAGCTGAAGGTTGGATCCAGGTCTGTTCAACAAGCCTCTTCTACTCCTTAGACATCAAGAGAGCTGGAGCGTGTTTTCTCATGATAAGCATGTTTTAAACTGTTACTGCATCACATCTGCTGATATCCCACTAGCTATGTAAGTTACATGGCCTAGGCCAAAGCCAAGATATGAAGTACTTTCTGCCCAGGATGAGGTCAACACAGTTGCATGGCTAAACCCAATATCGACGGAATAGGAAAGTTTATTCCTGATATGAAGTTGGTAGAAACAGTGACTATTATAATTGAACCTACCATTATAGCTATTCTTTTGTTCCTTTTTTTTTTCCTTTTTTCTTTTTTTTTTTTTTTGACAGGATATCACTGTGTTGCCCAGGCTGGAGTGCAGTGGCATGATCATGGCTCACTGCAGTCTCTCTCTACCTCCTGGCCTTAAGCAATCCTCCCACTTTGGCCTCTCATAGGGCTAAGATTACAGGCATGAGCCATTGCCCCCAGCCTTGTAGCTATTCTTGTTCTAGTTTTACAGGTAAGAAAGCAAGTTGGAAGCAGGGAAGCCTTGAGAATTTGAATGTCTGTATGTGTCCCAGCCCTCCTCCCACTGCTGTTTTTCTTTTAGCAGCAAGTGTATTATAGGTTGCTTTCTCATGCCTCAGATTATCTACTCAGAAGTGACATAAACACACCTTCTCCTCTTCACTGGATACTGATGATGATTTAAATTACAGGGCCAAGGACTTCTCCATCCTGGTTATGGCTTAAGTAGGGGCTAAATAACCATTTTTGCTTCTGTGCCTTTAGTTCCACATGGGACCAAGAAGCACTGAGCCCTGCTCAAACCTTCAACACCAGTGCATTTAAGCCATTAAACCGTCCTGCTGCATTTCAAAGAATGGATGCTGACAATTCACAGAAAGCACCCTTTAGCTTTTGGATGTATGAATTAATCATTCTGGTTAACTAGATGCAAAGTTCACCTAAGGTCTCTGATCTTCTCAAGATCAATATTAAACATATCCAACTTATTCAGTAGAAGCAATGCAAATTACCAACAGTCCCTGGGTCAAGGATCTGAGAGACAATAAGAAGTTCAAATAAATCAGACCGTAAGGGGCAGGGAAGAGTTTTATTACTGATGTGAATACTGCACATCATCCACATCCAGTTCTCTCCTGCCAATATCAGCAGGGGCACCAGAAAGTGTGAGATGGGCTGGCTCAATTTGTGTACTTTTGTCAAGCTGCTACATCTTTCAACTCCATTTTTAAGATATGGAATTATGAACACAAGAAAGGAGAAAGATCTGCAACTTTATTAGTGTATGTCTACCAGTTTAAAAGGAGCTAATAATTTAACATCTATAAAACTAAGCAATGGATAGAAGTTGTGGCATTACAATGTTTGCTTTTTAAATTCCATTTTGCAGAGTGTAAGAATTCCTTGGCAGGGCTACAGGAGCAGCTGCAGGAGAAAAAAGAGAGGCAGAGGTACAGTGCCTTTGGTCTCCCCTTATTCTACTGGAGCAGCTGCATTTTTATCTGCTTTATCAATTGAATTTCATGTACAAGTAGAGTGGAATAAAAGCATTCTGCTGTTTTAAAAATAGTTTAAAACCATTGGTTTTGGTCATGTCTTTCTCTACTATATTATCCATTTTTCTATGCCCAACAACTGTGCTTATCTTTAACATGGCCTTAACATTTATTTCTTTAAATTTTGTCTCTTTGCATATCAGCAAAGAATGGTATTCTCTTTGCCATGTTTTTAGCCTTTTCCCAAAATATGCCCCATTTTGTTTTGATTGCTTTAATCTTTTTGTTCTCTTCTCCTTATGTTCAGCATCAAAATTGCGATTTTACTCCTAGCCTAGGGACAGGCATGTCTGATACCATTTCAAATAAATAATCTAACTGGAGATTGGAGAGAAAAACAATGTGATCTCTTAGGTCTGGGAATGGTTGTGTTACATTTAATTTACGCAAAACCATCTGCATTGCACTCTCCGTAGGATTTTCTTTGAATTCCTGACCACTACCTTTCAGATAGGGGAGCTTCGTGGAGCACACAGCAATGATCAGTATAACTCAAAGGGTTCTCTCCAGTCACGTCCACTCCCCATCTTTTTTTTTTTTTTAAAGTGTCATGTATAGATGAGCTGAGATACCACAGGCACACTTGGGCTTCTCCCTGAAAGCCAGAGCTACTTCATATCTATTTACATGTGGACATGGTGAGACCTTGGACAAACATAACTCTTAATTGAAAATGCCTCAGTCCTCTTTATTAACACAATATTCCAACCCTCCCCTTTCTCTTACCATTCTGAGTACTGCCTCGCATTGCACTATCCCTCAGCTTCTTGGTCCTCTGAACTGTACTATCACTGGAACAGACAGAAAAGAGCAAATTGAATCTCCAGTGGTATCTGGTAACTCCTGTGTCTTTGGCACCACTGCTGGTGGAAATTTCTGATCTATTTAAATTACTGTGATTTTAGACTTCATGAAGACTTCCTCACTGATCCCTCCTAAATGTTCTTTATATTGGCAATCATTTTGAAATAAAATCCATGATGATTCTTCACATTTTGAAGTTACTGAAGAAAACTAGTTGGAATATATGTTATAAATCAGTAATAGCATTCAAAATTAGAGAGCCATATTAATTTTTATGAAACGAAATGTATTTCCCTTCCCTATAACACAAAGGTAGACCCAGTTGAGGTCTTAATAATCTTTTAAGTTCTTCTACCAGCACTGTAGTATGGGTTAGTGTGCAAATTCTGATTCTGTGAAATACTGGTTACTTAAGTCTTTGTAATCAATGTTCCCAGTATCCCACCCATAACTGCTTTGGAATTACCAGTTTGGGGCATCTAGCACTAACTGTTGCTCTCTGTCAATCTTCGTCTAAAGGTTTCCTCTGGTGACTGGATGTATATTCAAATATACAATAGGCTGAAAGTACAGATAATTAGCACCCTTTTGGGAATAGCACCAGCCTATAACTGATAGGAGTTTGGGGTATGCATATTCCATTTCTGAAACCCCTCAGTGAGATAACTCTGAGGGTCATGCTTCTAGACTAGCCTCTAGAATTCCCCAGTGGTATTAAACTCCAGTTGTCCACAGTGATAGCTGTCTTGAGAACTCATCATTTTTCTGTTTTCTTCCCTTTCCTGACTCACTTTCCACATTTCCTCCTGACACTTTCTGCGATCAGCTCCCAAGTAAACTACTTGCATTCAGACCCTTTCTTCAGGATTTGCTTCTTGGATAACTCAAACTAAAATGCTATTCTAAGTCTCAAATTCATCACCGGTAAGGGAATGGGGATAATAATAACTCCCCCAAAGGCTTGCAAAGAATAAATAAAACAATGCCTTTATGCCCTTGACATTACTATGGCCACAAAGTAGGCATTTAACAAGTTATATTAATCCATAGTATGTATCCTCCCACCTTGCCTGTATACCTCTATTACTTGATTCCCTACCACTGTATTTCCTACTCATTCCAATGAGGACACAATGGTCTTCTTGCTCTTCCTCAAACATGCCAAACACACTCCTCCTTCAGAGTCTTTGCACCCTCAGTGTCCTCTTCCAGATATCTGCATGGCTTTCTCCATCACTTCTTTTTAAACCTTGCTCAGATGTGATCTGATCAACAAGCATTTCCCTGATCATCAAATACAAAGTAGTACTTCCTATAAGATCTCAGTGCTCTCCTTGCCCCCCCTTAATTTTTCTCCATTATAGTCATCACTGTCCACTAGATCAGAAACACCATAATGGCAGGAGTCATGTTTCTTGCTCTATTTCCAGCACCTGTAAAAGGACTGGGCACATAATACGAGGAAAAATAGTATTTGTTGAACAAATGAATAATCTTCATAAAATCCTAAATTTAAAAGTCCATTTAAGCATTTTAAGTGTAAAAACACTTAAAGATACACTGATTAGGATATATTGATTAGGATAATCTCATCAGATGACGCCAGTGGTGTGTGAGAGCTGGCTTATATGTGCTCAAAATAGTAAATTAAATATTCAGCAATTTTTTGACCAGTTGTTAAAGTGTTGTAGCTTGAAATTGTCCATGATGAAAATGTTTACACCATGGAAATCAGTAAATGCTATATATCAAGACTTATTTTGGAAAGGGGGAATCTGTTTGTCACCACGCTACTGATGACAGAAAATTCTGAAGCAAACAGAATTTTAAAAGAAAAGTGCTTTTTGGCTATAACATAGCTTTGGAATAAAGATAAAGGATAACATTATTGAAGAGTGATATCACCCTTTGGGCATTATGTTGAGCTTTATGTATGATAGATAGTGCAGAATTATTCCCCAGGTAGATTTAGTAGGATTTTCTTCTGCGCTACATTGCACCATGCATACATTTCTACTACTGCTCATATGACATGAATTTTTCATTGTTAATATATAAACAGTTGACTCCTTGAGGATGAGACACTGTTCATCTTTATAATCCCTGCAGACTAACAAAATTTGCCCACACAGCAGGCTGGTGAATGTTTGAATGACACAGTGATAAGAGTCAGGGTTATGATGACTGACACAAAAAGTAAGGCCATATATAACTGACCCCATAATGCCTCCTTTCACAGTATCTTAAAGAATGAAGTTGAGTCTAACCTCTTCATGAATTTGCAGTCACTCCTATTAAAATGATGAAAATAATTCAATCAGCTCAGTCCATTTTTCTTTGCACAAATAAACTCTGCTAAGGATAGGTGTTCTCAAGACATAAATTCTAGTCAACTTGTAAATACATGATGACTTCTGAAGCCACAGAGATATAGCATGAAGAATGAATGAAGTTCCAGTTTTGACCTTGCATGCCACTCACAAAAGAACAGTTATTGAAATTCTTAGTAAGATTTTTCTGCTTAGACGAGCATATTAGGCGAGGCAGTAGAGATTACGCTGTAATAACAAATAAACTTAGAAATTGTAGAGACAGAAATCAATAAAAGTTATTTTTCATTTGCAACTTAGTCTTATGTGAGAGATGTGGCTTTCTTGGGTAGGTCTCCTCCAAGCCACCTCCAAACACTTTCTATGGTGGGATCTCAATCATATCAACCCACTCTAATTGCAAGAGATGCTGGGAAAGGTATCATGAAAGAAATTATCTGATGAGTATCTATTCAGTCACTGCTACAATATATCTAAAAGTTATCAGAGATTCTATACATAAATTCATTTTACAGGAAATCTCACTACCTCATTTGACTGATGATGGCCCAGTTTTCCTGTGAGTTGAAATCCCTGCTTGCTGCCTAACCAATAGCCTTCTATTATTTCTCTGCTATTTAGGAGAACATGCATTTTTCATTTAAAGCCTGGTTTTCCTAGTTTCCTGTCTTTAATTTTATGAATCTGAAAGACAAATCTGGTGGGAAGTGCTGGGAAAGACTTTCTTCCCTAATTGAAAAGAGAACAGAAGTAAATTCCCCTGTTTTCCTCTATCGATGTGGTCATGCAGTCTATTGCATTTGAAATTAGCACTGCCATCTCGTGACAATGAGGAGAGGCTCAGCAAAGGTACAGAGGATGGCTGAGTTTGAAAGATGGAAGTGACATGCTTCTTGCAAACAGCAAAGAGCCATTGAATTAACTCTGGAATTCATATATGTTGGGCCTCTTATTAATGGAGACAACTTTTTTCATATTAAGATCTTTTTCAGTGTATTTTTTATTTAAACGGTTTTAGTATATAAGTGGCATTTCAGTAGGTGTTTTTAAGTGCCCAATTGATACAAGATACAGTGTTAGCTGCAGAAAGAATGTTTTCCACTCACCTCGAGATCTATTCCATTATTTCACCCAGAATGCTGCCAGACATCTCTTTCTAAAAGGCGAGCAAATGCTCTCTGATATTGAATCCTACCTAAATATTTAACTTGGAATCTCACCATTCCTAGAAGATGGACTATAGTTTTAGAACTTTTTTTTTTTTTTTTTTTGAGACAGAGTCTTGCTCTGTGCCCAGGTGCCAGGCCGGAGTGCAGTGGCGGGATCTCGGCTCACTAGAACCTCTGCCTCCCGGGTTCTAGCTGGGACTACAGGGGCACGCCACCACGCCCAGCTAATTTTCGTATTTTTAGTAGAGACGGGGTTTGTTGTGTTCATCAAGACAGACTGTCAGGGTAGACCACCCCTTTATTAAAACAACTACAGCAACAACAAAGCTTGGTGATGAAAGGCAAGCCTCAGAGAAGAACCTCTAGTAAAGAGATGGGGACTAGGGGAGTTCAATTGTTCTTTATTTCAAAATAACAATTTTTAGGTTTTTCTCATGGTAGTTCAAGAGAAAAGAACTCTGTGGGGAGCTTGGGACTCAGGGAGAAAAGGAGGTGAGAGAAAGTTTTCCATAATGAAACATGTCAGCAAACCAAGGCTAAGCATAGAGAGGACCAGGCACCTTAGCTACGTTGATGTCTGACCTATTCATTTACATTGTTTTCTCTTTCTGCTTATATTTCACCTCCATTATTCCCAGCTCTTCAGCAGTTGTTACATATAATAGAGTTACATATTGGTTTCTTAGAAAATAAAGTGAGCAGGCCAGGTGCGGTGGCACACACCTGTAATGCTAACACTTTGGGAGGCCAAGGTGGGCAGATCACAAGGTCAGGAGTTCGAGACCAGCCTGACCAACATGGTGAAATACATCTCTACTAAAAAATACAAAAATTAGCTGGGCGTGGTGGCATGTGCCTGTAATCCCAGCTATTAAGGAGGCTGAGGCAGGAAAATTGCTTGAACCCAGGAGGCAGAGGTTGCAGTGAACCGAGATCATGCCATTGCACTCTAGCTTGGGCGACAGAGCAACACTCTGTCTCAAAATAAAAAAAAATAAAAAAAAGAGAGAGAATAAGGTGAGCAGGAGGTTTGAGTTTGCTTAGGATTTCTCTAGTCTTAGTCCCAAAGCCCCATATTCAAGGCAAACCCAGATGGTTTGTCATCCTACTTAGAAAACGAAGGCAAGAGAGTGAGTGCTGTGGGTGGGAGTGGTAATTAAATGGTGAAAGCTGATCAAAATTGAGATGGGAGAAGTGTCCTGACCAGGAAGTGAGAGATCCCAAGATAATGTAAAATTTACTTTCATGGAAATCCTGAATGATATAAGACAGATTGTTACACTTACCTCAAGGACACAGAAAGTCAAATTGACTATTTTAATAGTAAAGAAAAGAGTAACTCCAGAGAGTTACTCTTTGGGGATTTGGAAACATAGAGATCCTGGTATTGCCATCTTAAACTAATTCCTGTAACTGTGGCAAATACTGAGAAATTCAGGGCTCACTGAGACCATATAAAAAGCAATCTCTCTGAAGCATCTGAGAAGTTCTCCTTGAAGACAAAGTCCTGGCTATGCTGAATTTGAAGCCTTCCAGGCAGATTCATTCTCTAGCATCACTGATATAAAGTAGTGACTTCTAACGAGTGCAATTAACAGAGACTTTCTGTGACTGCAAAGAGAACTTGGGAACTGGTGTGAGAATTACTATCATTCTGATTTTAGCTGCTTCAAGCAATCTTCAACAGGCCTTTTCCCCTTCTATGAGGTTATCCCATCCTCAAAATGTGCCAGACTTTCTACTTAATTTCTACTCAGCTTTGCCTAAAGATAACATTTTCATATAAATCAATTCTACTTAATGTAACATCTAGTTGGAGAGTCGATTCTCCCAGATACAGTCACTTCACTTGAAGGAGTGATGATAATGCTGGATCACTTCAGCCATCAGTGTAAGGTGTTGGGACATACAATTTTGACTCCAGGAATCTCAGGATCACTCCTGAGTAAAGCCAGTCAAAAGGAACAAGGAAAAACTTATCTATAACTATATGTAACACATTCCTCAGAATTCCACTGAATTTTATTACCTAGACAGCTTGTTGTCTATGTGGGAAAATAAACCATGCAACTTTCTCAATTATATGGAAGACAACTTTCTCCAGTGTGTTAATAAAATTCAGTGTTACTGACCTCATATTCCCACTAATGTATTGTGATCATACACTTATGATTTCTGATTAGTAATAATACCATGGTAGCTTATAAGGTCGAAGGACCACTAGGAGAAATTCTCTACCAAAATAGATCATCCGAAAGACATTTTTGAAATTCATTTAAAGAATGAGGTCATTGAAAAAACAGGTTGCAATGAAGACTATAAAGCAGACGCTTGTTCTTTGGTAAATACTTTGATGAGTTCTGAACTGAATAAATCTAACCTATATTTTAAATATCGTATTGTTTTAAAAAAATTATAATAAACTCTCAAGTCCTGCTACTTATCACTGTGTAACCTTAGGTGAGAGACTGCAACCATAAAAGAAGTATCTATAAACAGCATATGTGGCTGCATTCCAAAGGGCAGTCCTCTCTCACGCTTTGACTTACAACATGTGTACATTTTATTTTTCCCCAACACAACTGTAACCACCTTGAGGCAGAACCTCTTTACCCCCCCAAGGATAGTCTGCACCAGAATGCACATAGTAGAAGCCTAATATCTGTACGATATATAGTTAAATTATTGATTGTGAGTTACTCATTATGCTATTCTAATCTTCATTTGCACTGTATGATATAAAACAAGAATATAGTTTATCAACTGTAATCTGTTTTTTGAGGCTCGTAATGATTTTTGAGATCAAATAGGGCAGTGGGAAGAATTCCTGAGTTTGAATATGGCCTCTACCACTTACTTGCTGCGAAATTTTGACAAATTTCTTATTTTTCTGCTTCAGCTTCCTCATTTGTAAATAAAGACAAGAGTATCTATGATAAAGTAATTATAAAGATTAAATGAGTTAATACCTAAAAAGGGCTTAGAATTGTATTTGGTGTAATAGCAAGTACTTTATGGTTTTTTTTTATTCAAATAAATTTATAAAAATCATTTGATTTTACAGAATTGATCTATATAAAAAAAATCACTGCATCTGCTTTCTTTCCACCCAAACTATTACTAAAGCCATGGTATACCTTACAATCAATGATATCTAAAAAAAAAAAAATCAAAGAAATAGAGTTTCTAAAGAAAAGCAAAAAAGACACACAATGAGAAAAATGGCTAGAGAAAATGGAGACAGAGAAGTGAGAGAAAGTGATAAGATGCACAGAAACCAAACTCAAAACCTGGCCTATTGCTTTCCTCTGGTTACCAGATTTTGAAAATGATACTGATCTTATAATTTTACTTGGATAAGAGGACAAAGTAGCTGACAAGAACTGGACATTATTTCAGGTATAGTTATTTAGTTGTCTCATGACATACAGGGCTGGTTGAAAAGATTTGTTCACTTTTTCCTTCAGCTCCTCCTTTCAGATGTTTGCTTTCCATCAGGATGTTTGGGAAGTAACCTGTGGCAGCAATGAGGAATGTGAGAAGTCTGTCTCCTTGCTCTTTACCTAGAAACTTCAGTATAAATATCATGATCGTAATATTTACATGGATGAATGGAAAGCTTGTAAAAACTTGGTGGTAAACAACATAGGGTGCCTTTTTATTTCATATTGACACGACTCAAGCTTTATCCTAAAAATACATATATAAAAATAAGCAACTTTAAAAAAATAAAACTATAATATCTTCATATTTCATTTCAAGATTACATTTAAAATAGTTTTCTACCCAGCTTCTTAAATTATGCTTTACAGAAAACTAGTTCCATAAAATATTTGTTGTTGTTTTACATTTTTGTGTCTCTTCTGCTTATCGCTAATGTCATTTCTTTAAAAAAGTTCAATGGTCAAAGAAGTAAGGAAAACATTGAGTTAACCAAAGTTTAACAAATGTCTTTTTGACAGGACTTTTCAAAGTCTTTAATATGCCAACAAGCATCATCTATCTTTCAGAAGAAGATACTATAGACAATTTTTTGCCAAATGTATTTGATTATGTAACATTTATAACATTTTTTCCATCATGCATTGCTATAGTTGATGGACATGCTTTAGGAAAAACATGACAAGCTGACTTAATGCAATTATGCAATGCATTTGCTTAACATTATGTTCTTTTCCCTTAAAAAGGAAAATAACCCTTTTACATATATAGTAATAATTCTTCATCACAACAGTCCCTGGGAAGCAACAGAAAAATAATTAATACAGCCGTTTTATGGATCCATAAACAGAGGCCTTAAATGTTGAATTATTTTCTCAATGTCATACCATATGACATAGAGGACTTAGGTCTCTTGATTCTATGCATTATCCTATTGAACATTTTATTCAGAATTTTTACCATTGTAGTCTTATACCAGCTCTCATCTATCTATTGCAACCCCAGTGAAGAGTTATAACATCTGAGGGCACACAGTACTCTGGGACTTGGGCCCTGGGTTAAACTGGAAAGGGATATTTCTGAGGAGCCAGTAGCCCTTGGAGGCAGTATCTATGAAGCAACTGTAAGAGATGTTGGAGCAGGCCTTCTGATACTGATTGACAAGAGACTGGTATAGGGCTGGAAACAGGAGCTATGCTAATCAGGTCATCGTAACTTAGGAGGTGATGAATAAGAGCCACGTTGGCCAAAACTCTGTCTCATTTGTTGTTGGCCACAAGGCCTGTAAGTAGATCATCATATAATGTTACAATCTGCTAATCTGATGCAGGGTGTACCTTCTGCTTATCAGCTCCCAGGTCTGGAAAGTCAAGAAGAGTTGAGTGAGGCCGAAAGAAATCATGGGGCTAACTACTTTGACTTTCATTTGGAGCTTTAAAGGTAGAAGGCATTTTTGGTGATGATACTTGGTTTAGCCTAGCACATCAGGATTACAAAAAAAATAAAAAACAGACTTGGAATTCAACACCAAACAAAATTATTAAAGGCAATCCACTGCTATGCTTTGGATATGGTTTGTTTCTGTCAAAATTCATATTGAAGTTATATTGCCAGTGTAGCAGTATTGAAGGTGAGGCCTAGTCAGAGGTGTTTCAGTCACGGGGGTGACTCTATTCTTGTCCCTATGAATAGGTTAAGGCCCTCTTGAAAAGTGAGTTATTGCTCTCACAGAAATGGATTAGTTTCCACAAGAGCAAGCTGTTATAAAGCAAGTTTCCATTACCTATTTGGCCGCTTCTTCACATCCACTCCCCTGTTGACTTTCTGTCATGCTATGATGCAGCATAAAAGCCTCTCTAGAAACCAGCACCATGCTCTTGAACTTCCCAGCATGCAGAACCATGAGTTAAATAAAACTATTTTATTCATACATTTCCCAGCCTCAGGTATTCTGTTTTAACAATACTAACTGGACTAAAGCATCCACCTTCTCTTCATTCAAGCCTCCAAAGCTGAAAGGAATGTGCAAAGTTAAGTACAAACCACAGCTTCCCAGGGAAGAGAACTCTATTCAGCCAAAAGTCAGTTAATCTCATAATGTGTTTTTGTGTGCTAAGTGGCATTTCACCGTATAAGTTTTCTGAGCAGCACACGCTGAATTGTCACCAGCCTCCAGAGCTGTAGGCAAAGGAAATGATCACTTATGTATCTTGGTGGCTTATCAGGTAACATGGAAGAATTAATGTATTTATTCTTTCTTCTGAGATTAAATGTAATTGCTTTAAAAAGATAATCATGCTATTGTTTGAATTGTATGCATTTCTTATGAAGCACTAATACATTTTCCTGTAGTTTGACAAAGTGTATGGTCTCTTATCCTCATTTCCCTGTGGATAAATGCTTTGTTAATTAATAAAGTATTATATGAGCACTTAGTGTCTGCATTTAACAGTGCAAGGATTTCATTCAGATTATGTTAATAGATTGTTCACATTATTCCTTGCATTAATTACAATGTCTTTCTGTGGTTTCATCATAAGAGTATTGTCATTGTGAATACAGGGGGCTTTTTGGATTATATTCTTGTTTGACTGCTGAAGTAATGCTAGGAAAATATTATTATATCGAGTACTACTCTCTAAGACTTGGCAAAAGGCAAAAAACAGATTCAATTATTCTCAAATCTTAGAGGCAACACAATTAGTTACAGTCTGGCCTACTTGAATCAAAATCAAGCAATTTGGGAATTTCTCTAGAACCTACAATATCTTAGAAAAAATTTATAAAATTCGTATTTCATATCATGATACCTTAGGCATAATAATCAGAAAAAAATTAAAAGGGTTCCTGCTAGTAATTGGTAAATGTGGAATTCAAATGAAGCAAATATATGGCATGGGTATAAATCTTAGGCCACAGGTGTGCAAGAAACTTCACTTTCTTTTTTTCAAATCAACTTAATTCTGACTCATCCTGCTGTGCTGGTGGGAAATTTAATGACAGGTATGTGGACCACCCCTTCTGCCCAGTGTTATGAGAAGGTTCCAAGGTCTTAGGTAATATCTGGAAGTGAGGAAGCCCTTGGGTCATCAGCCATCAGTCTGTCATGGTTACTACCAAGGCACGGCGGGCCTAGTGCTCAGGGTCCCTTCAGGTCTGCCTATGCTCCATTTGTACTTGAGCTGTTTGATGTACTTTAGAAGGCTGGGCGGTCTCTATGTCTGCCCTGGGGATGAGCCTCCTCAGCCATATCTTGAGGAAATCATTCACTCACCAGTCTATAGGCAGAATACTACTACAGGGAAATATACCCATTCTCACCTTCTCATTCTCTTTCTCCATCTTTTTTTCTTTCCTAGAAATTTTCCTCTTCATGGCTGTTGCTCTGATAGTCATTTACTCCCTCTGTCTCTAGTTGTCCTCAGAAGCAATCTCAGCATTTATCTTTTTAGGCTTTTCCTAGTCAGACAGAAACTGAAGATTTCTGCTGGGCCAAAACATCTCAGAGGTCTATTTGCAAAAGAGTCAGCTATGTGCTTAGAATAAAGGTGTGGGGAATATATACACAGGGCAGACACACATGAATTATCTTGATAACAAATCCTGCAACATAAACTATTTTCCAAAGACATGCAATTTTATTTAAAAAAAAATTAAACTTTACAAAATACAGTTCTAATGTTACTATTTCAGATAAAATGAGAAATTATTTATAAAAATAAAACTAACTAGTTTGAATTCAGAATTTATAAAAGCCCGGATTTGGTGTTTTACATGGCAATGTGATAAAACATTAACATTTGATGTTTTGCCTAATTATATTTGTTTATAGAATGATTAGGTCATTTTCATTTTATTTCTTAAATATTCTCATGAAATGTAACTGTAGAAACTAAGAAGCAGGTTTTTTCTTCTCTTTTTATGCTCACTCCCATAGTCATTCTTGCCTCTAAAGTCTCCCTGTTCCAACTCCTTCCAGATGTACCCAGTTAACATGCAGTTTTTCTCACTCATGACCACCTCTTGCCCTTTGTACCTAGACTTCGCCCATATCTAGGGCTGCAGATTTAGCAGATAGAAATACAGGATAACAATTAACATTGAAATTTAAATAAACAATGAAGAAATTTTTAGTATAAGTATGTCTCAAATATTGCATGGGACATACTTATACAAGAAAAAAAAAAGTCATTGTTACCTGAATTTCAAAGTTAACCATGCATTCTGTATTTTATCTGGCAATTCTACTCATAGTATCATGTCATTATCTCCCCTTTCTCCAACTCTCCCACCTCCTATCACAGAATGTTGGTCCATGTTACTAATCAGTGGGTATGAAGTTTCAATTAAGCAAAATAAATAAGCTCTAGATATCTGCTGTACTGCATTCAACCTACAATCCACAATAATTTACTGTACACTTAAAATTTTATTAAGAAGACTGCTCTTACCACAATAAAACAAAATTAGAAAAAGAAAAGGCATTATAGTAAACATGAAAAAAACTTCAAAGAAGAGGTACTTTGATTGAACACCCCACAATCTTTGATGAATTTCTCAACCTGTGCTCTTAGACCCTGAACTGTCTTAGAAATAGGAAACTGGCCTCAAAATGTATAATCTAACAGCCACAAATTCCACAGTTACGGTGGAAATAGAGCCAAGATAAAGAGTTAGAATTTAGGTTGGAGGACTCTGTGATGTAAGATAGAAAACTTGAACAGTTTATAATAATCAGGCATTCTGAATTCATAAAATGGAAAAAAATCACACTGCAGCTGAAAAAAAAACTATTTATTTTAACTTGATAGCACTAGAGTTAGAAAAGTATGGCGATTGAATGGTTCTCTTTAGAAATCATACATTTGGAATATGAAGACCCTTGTAAAGAGAGGAGTGGCTGGGGAAACGAAGCCCATTAAAGTTGGCAGTTGTGCTTTGTCAACCATTTAGTGTGGTTGAAGCAAAGGTAAAGTAGCAAGGATTGTTCCTATAGGAAAACATATTTAAACTTATAGGCCAGGCTCTACAAGTAAGAGTGCAAGGACAAGAAAAGTAGAGGTTTTATTTCATGGCAAAATAAGAAATGTGTAGGATATGGTCCTTCTGGTTCAACAAAGTCTCCAAAATGCTTTCAAGTTGAACATGTTTCTGAGCATTGCAAGGATAGTTCATAAATGGTTATTCTTAAGCTGTTGCTTATTAAATCAAACCTGAATCTGGCAAAGTAACAGCAGAATCCAGGGTAAAGTCAGTAGATGATGCATTAATGCAGCTTTGAAAACAATTTTCAAGTCTTACTCAGCAACACAATTTAGTTATATCCTGCTTCATATGGAATGATTTCATTCCTTTGTTTTTTTTTAATCAGTCTGCCTTCTACAATAGCTATTTAAATTAAGCATTAAATTTATCACAAATGTATTCTTTTTGTGATTAATTCTAAAAGATAGAATAATATCACCTTCTTCAACAAACACAGAGTGACCACGTCTGGAATTCAACAGTATTTATGCAGAACGAAACTGTATGTACACAGGAGAAAAAAAAAAAAAGCAGTAGATTGAGGCAGATCTGTGTTTAAAACACAGCTCAGTCATTTACTAGCTGTGTGGCATTGGATGGATCCATTAACCTCTCTGAATTTCTTTCCTTAATTATAGCATGCACTAATAATGCCTTGCATACATGAGAGTTAAGAATTAAACATAATATGTGTAAAGTGTTTCACACACAATAATAGCTACTATTTAATGAGGCCTATTAGGACATCCTGAGGCTCCTAAAGGAGAATAGCTGAGACCTCTTGAATAACATTTCTCAAAATATTAGTCCCTACTGATGGGTCTGCTTTTATCAAATAAGTTCGGGAAATGTGTTTTATAGGCTTCTATTAGAAAATAGTAAAGACTCTGAGAAGCTCTGCAACTAAGAAATCTGCTTAAGTTCAAACACTGAGTTTTCCAGGCCTAAGAATTCTGCAACATTTTATTAGGCATCAATAGGAATTCCAGTCTTGGGTGAACTTTGCTCTTGACATCAAAAGAGAAAGCCAATTCATTACAGTATGTTCAGCTGAGGCTGTTTCCCACTATGTTACTTTGACATTGTTACCTTCTTTTTCACTAAATTATTACTCTCCAGTTTTAATTCATGAAAATAAACTTGGAGAAAATGTCATTTATTGAAAGTATACCCTTTGTCAGATAGATAGATTGCAAAACTTTTCTCCCATTCTGTAGGTTACCTGTTCACTCTGATGATAGTTTCTTTTGCTGTGCAGAAGCTCTTTAGTTTAATTAGATTTCATTTGTCAATTTTGGCTTTTGCTGCCATTGCTTTTGGTGTTTTCGTCGTGCAGTCCTTGCCCATGCCTATGGTCCTGAATGGTATTGCCTAGGTTTTCTTCTAGGGTTTTTATGGTTTTAGGTTTTACTTTAAGTCTTTAATCTATCTTGAGTTAATTTTTGTATAAGATGTAAGGAAGGAGTTCAGTTTCAGCTTTCTGCATATGGCTAGCCAGTTTTCCAAACATCACTTACTAATTAGGGAATACTTTCCCCATTGCTTGTTTTTGTCAGGTTTGTGAAAAATCAGATGGTTGTAGATGTATGGCTTTATTTCTGAGGCCTCAGTTCTGTTCCAATAGTCTATACGTCTGTTTTGGTACCAGTATCATGCTCTTATTGTAGCCTTGTAGTATAGATTGAAGTCAGGTAGCATGAAGCCTCCAGCTTTGTTTTTTGGTTCATTTGTTTTGCTTAGGATGTCTTGGCTATATGGGCTCTTTTTTGGTTCCATATAAAATTTAAAATAGTTTTTTCTAATTCTGTGAAGAAAGTCAATGTTAGCTTGATGTGGATAGCATTGAATCTACAAATGACTTTAGGGATTATAAATCATTCTACCATAAGACACATGCACACGTATGTTTATTGCAGCACTATTCACAATAGTGAAGACTTAGAACCAACCCAAATGCCCATCAATGATAGACTGGATAAAGAAAATGTGGCACATATACACCATGGAATTCTATGCAGCTATAAAAAAGGATGACTTCGTGCTTTTTACAGGGACATGGATGAAGCTGGAAACAATCATTCTCAGCAAACTCACACAACATTGCATGTTATCACTCATAAGTTGGAGTTGAACAATGAGAACACATGGACACAGGAGGGGAACATCACACACCGGGGCCTGTTAGGGGGTGGGGGACTAGGGGAGGGATAGCATTAGGAGAAATACCTAATGTAGATGATGGGTTGATGGGTGCAGCAAACCACCATGGCACCTGTATACTCATGTAACAAACCTGCACATTCTGCACATGTATCCCAGATCTTAAAGTATAATTTTTTTAAAAAAAGTATACCAATCTATTTTCTTACTACAGGACTTTTCTTATGCAACTTTCAAGTTTAGAATTTTGTCACATGACCTAATTCATTTCTTTAAGGAACTGTTATATTTACAACAAATAAAATGCACTGATCCTTTGTCTTATGAAGGTCTTATGAATGCTACTTTCCCAGCTTGTGTAGATACACATCCTGAATTGCCTCAGCTCACATACTCTAAGCCTTTCTCCTCACCTCATCTTCTCAAATTCCACTTGTTTCCCCCCTCACTTTTCTTTCCATCTAAGGCAATATTCATCATCACAACATAAATATAATCTCCACTCTTTCACTTGTTTTGCTCACAACTTCATCTCTTCCCCAACTAGGTCTCTTATTCCCATGAGAAGCTGTCTCCAAATAGCATTTCTACAACAGCTGTGCAGAATGTCCATGAACCAGGCCCTTGACCCCCACTCTGGGCTTGCAATACCATGACCCATCCCTCATGAACTTGACTCCCCTGCTTGCTGGAGCCTCAACAGAAAGAGTCTCACCTAATCAATCCCAACTTCAGCAGTTAGATTTAGACATTTTTAATAACTCAGAAGCAAATTGTTGGCAACTAGAGAAGTATTTTTGGCAATAGATATAAAAAATAGCAGCAATTATATGACTGGGAAAATACATATGATTTGTTATACAAGGTAAGGCTTATCCCTAAGCAGGCTGATAACATAGTCTTACTTAGGTACTGGTTTTGGTCTTTGGATGAAGTAGTCTATTAGTAATACACTGTAATCCAGAAGCAGCCAAAAAGCTCCCATCTGTGCTTTTTGAAATTTTTGAGCATTTCATACATGGCCATCATGTAATGAGCCCAGAGACCAACAGCTCCAATCCTACAAGCCTTGTAAAAAGCACTAGTTGTGAGATGCAGCCAGAGAATTCATCGCACAATCTCAATACCTAAAACACTGCACCATCAAACAGACATGCTGGATTGGCAATGGCTGGCTCAGTGATGTCCAAGACCACAGTCATGGCAGTGAAGGGACTGAGGTATTTTGGCACCAAAGGTGGTGAATGGTTTCTCCATGGTATGCTTGCCTCCAGGTGCTATAATAAAAACCTTGGCTTTTTTATGACTTCCTAAAATCATTCTTCAACCCAATATAATACTATAAACAAAAAGGAATATGGATGAACTTCCTGGATGGTGAAATATAAGATCACTATTATGGCAGCATGTTACAGACCTACTCATAATCCATCTTTAGTTGTATTTTTCATATTGTTATTTTCACACATATGAAAATTCATTGTAATAAAATTCCAGAGTAAGTTGTTTTTTTTTTTTTTTTTTTTTTTTTTTTTTTAAAAAATTTTAAGCATACCAAAGCAGGATG